>BGPR01002255.1:155902-186602 GCA_013235015.1 Araneus ventricosus | reverse complement strand
CGCTTCCGTTCACGTGTCGGTTGCTAACATTCCCAAAGCTTTCGTCTCTTGATCATTTGATAAACTCAACCAGCATCAAGAAACTGTCAGAGGTAAAACCTTATAAGATGTCTTGTACACTCTCTCCAGACGCAAGAGCTATCACCTCCATTCTCGGAAGTCATAAAAGAAAAAAGCCCTCAATAGATCATTACATCAATTGAGAGAAATTATCTACTCTAAAGATCATAACAAAACTGCTCAATCTCTTCGGTTCCAAGAGCAGAAGATCTATTTTCTTCCAATTGGAAAAGCAATTTGACAATCTTCTCAATTGGCGGGGAATATAAGATAGCTTCTGACCCATCACAAATATAAATTACAACAATTAACATCACAGAAATACTCCATCCAACCCAGAAGAAGTCAACCCCACACTGGTTTCCACCATCTACAAACATTTTGGCAGAGTACTCACAAAGGCACACTACTTCTCTATCCGGCAATAAAAGAAACATCTCAGATCTTCCAGCACTTCTTAACTTAGCAGAAACACTCCCAGCATCAGGAATTAAAATTAAGGTCGTTATTAACCATTCAATTTCCAAAACGGCATAGCAGTCTCATTTAATTCAGAGAGAATAAATCCTCATTCAACAGCATTATTAACTTTAGTAAGTATTGTTCAAAAATATTAACAAAACATACCTGGTGTGCGACGTCAAGTATCATTAAAAATGTTCCAACATCAATTCAATTAGAAGAAATCAATCAACCATTCAATCTACACAAAAGATTCTGGTTTACTGAGGCTCGTTTTCCAGTTCCCAGGCTCAAAAACCAGACATAATAATTCAGGTCCTAGAATCCACCATACAGTTTTAAAGACTCATTCACATCGGAAAATCCACTGAGGTGGAAAATGTACGCAGATCTGAGTTTTTCCACATCAAGAGATGCAACTTCTGTCAGCAGGCATACGGACACACCTACAAAAAGAAACTGTCATCATAATATTCATCATGCGCGACATGCGCGCTGGCTACCACTCAGCAGAGACTGCTTGTCTGATTGATTACTGCTTTACTTAATTGTTATTCCAAGACCTCGACCACAATAATCGTATTATTTCATTCGGCAAAGAGATAAGAATTGTCCATGTTTCTTGCTGAAATACAAAAAATATAAAAACTCAAGGGACTATTCCCGTACTAGCAAACCCACTTGGTAATGCACCATTTTTATTGTGAATTATATAATACAAAAGTGAATAATACATGCTGAATTGTTCAAAAATCTAAAAAATTTTTAAAGAAATAATTATTTTATTTAAACACATTAATTTGACTGTAAAAAATTGGTATTATTTGTTAGAACAACGACTGTTAAGTTCTTCAAAAAATCCATATACTAGGTTCTTCTCTAATATTCAAATGATACAAAATCACAAGTTAAATTTTCAATGACTAACTACAATTCATACTATTATATGTTTAAATAATGTTCAATTACCAGCAGCGGGATTAACTCCCTATACTTTGTTGCCAAGCGTTTAACCTTGATTAAAACTAAATTTGAATATAAACTATAATTATTATAAATTGAATGTTAACTATAATTTAATATTGTTCTTGTCAAGCTCATCAAACCCTATTAAATAATTGTATTTATTCCATTAACTATATTTATATTTTGAACGTTTTCACATTTTATTATATATAATAAATTGTTTCTAATATTTAGTCTAGCATGGTTGTAACTCTATCTTAATCCTAGTCCTATTTCCCAATACGCAGAAGCATTCGCCAAAAACAGCAAAACGTCAACAACATTTTTGTTGCAATATTCTTTCTTGTTTTTAGTACATGTTACCTTATTATGTCTAAACATACCACAAGTAACGGGTCTTAAAATATGTCAAAGACCTGCATCCTTATCTCCATATGTACTCTTCTGTGTACTAATTTTAATGTTAAACTTGTATTTTTCTAGTTTTATTTTTTAATAAAATTATTTCAGTAGGTCGCATGGGGTGCCAGGGAGCCTCAGTGGCCCTGGGAGAGGTTGGTTGATCTCATGTATCTACAGACAGCCATCCAAGCGCGAAAAGAGATCCTTGCAGTCTCAAAAAGCGAGAGCTGCCAGTAGAGTCAATGTAGTATCCGAAAAAACTGTTTCCCTACTTGTAGGGCTAGTAAAGAAAAGCTGGAAGTTCACCACCGCAGGTTGATGATTCACCTTATAGTTCTTCTATTTTTTTCCCTCAAGAAATATGGTTCTAATACTGATGAGCATCGTTTTGTATATAAATAATGTATCTTGCATTTAAATGAAATTAATTATTACTTAGAATAACTCTCATTAGCAGTTTAGTAAGCTACACGGCGATGCATCAGGATGCCAAGTAAAACCCCCCCAATCATTGGTGACATAATAAAATGTGATGTATACGTAAGAAGAGGAAATTATGATCGAATGACATATGCAAGAAAATAATATTTTGATTATTGTCTACACGTTTTAAAACCAAGCAGGCGGTGTAACACTCTTAAATACTCAAGAATAAAAATTATGAAAATGAAAAAAAACAGAAGGTGATCCTTCTGACAGTATCCGAAAACGTGTCCCTACTTGAGCAGCTGGTAAGAAAAGCTGGAGTTCTACCGCACGTTGATGTTTAATTAGATTTCTTCTATTTTTTCCCTCAGTAAAATTGGTTCATACATGATATCTTGCACATCATGTTGTATATAAATACTATCTTACATTTCTAGAAATGAAATTAATATATGTACTTAGAGAACTCTCTTAACGTTTCGAGTAAGTTACTGACGGCAGATCATCTAGGATGACAAAAATAGAAACCCCAATCATTGGTTGACCAATCAATAAATGTTGATGTATACAGTAAGAGAATTATATCCGATATATATATATGCAAGAAAATAATAGTTTTTTAGATTATTGTCACACAACCTTTACTTAGCGGCGATTAACAACATCTTAAATACTCAAGTAGAAGAAAGTGAGAGATGAAAAAAATTAACTAAAGGTAGATCCTCTAGCTTAGATAATCCAAAAAACGTGTCCTACTTGTAGGTAATAGTAAAGAAAGAAAAGCAGGAGTTCTACCGCAGGTTGATGACCCTTATGGTTCTTCTATTTTTTCCCTCAAGTAAATCTAGGTTCTAATATTCGTGCACATCATGTTGTATAAATAATGTATTTTGCATTTCTAATAAATTAATTTATTGCTTGAATAACTCTCATGTAAACGTTCAGCTAAGATTACTACGGCGATGGCATCGGATGGCCAAAAATAAAACCCCCCAATCTGATTGGTGACCAATGAGAAATGTTGTGATATATGCAGTAGAGACTATATTCAGATGATATATGCAAGAAAAATAGTTTTAGGATTATTGTTTTATTCTTTCAAACCAACCTTGGGCGATTAACAAATGTAATATGACAATAAAATTTTGTAAAAAAAATCAACTGAAGGAATCCTTGCGTGCTTAGTATCCCAAAAACGTAATTCCTACTTGTAGCAGACTAAGTAAGGAAAACTGGAGAATTCTACCGCGGGTTTAATTACCACTTGTATTCTTGCATTTTTTTTATCCCTAAGTAACATCTGGTTCTAATATTCAGTGACATCATGATGTATATAAATAGATTATTTACATTTCTAATATAATAATTTATTGTGCCAAAATAACTCTTAACGTTTCAGTAAGTTACGACGGCGATGCATCTAGGATGACCAAAATGAAACCCACAATCATTGACCAATGAATAAATGTTGATATTATACGTAAGAGAATTATATCCGAATGTATATACAGAAAATAATGGTTTTGTTATTATTAACCTTTACACAGCAGGCGATTAACAACATCTACTCGAAATGAAAATTTTTGAAATGAAAAAATCCAACTGAAATTAGATCCTCTGCTTAGTATCGAAAAACAGGTCCCTATTTGTAAGGGCTAATAAGAGAAAAGCTAGAATTCTATCGCGCAATTTATTTTCGCTATTCTTGCATGTTTTATCCCTAGTACATCTAGTTCTAAATATTCGCCATACCGCTGATGTATATTAAATATTGTATTTATATTTCAATTAACTAAATTTATTAGTTAGGATTACCTAATTATTTACAGAAGATTGTATCACAGCGAGGACTTTTGGGGACGATACTGAATTATGAACTGAAAGATAGGCTCACATCGTTAAACCATGGGAAGCTGATAATGTTTTTAATCTTTAGCAGATCGTTTAGCTTCTTATGCAGCCCTTTATGCTTACATGCATTTTCGTGTGATATCATGAATATTCAGGAAGATATAAAGGTTTCTTTAAACATATCAAATTTTTCATGTTTTTGCTAATAGCATCTGAGTTTTAAACCAAAATTTTGCACATACTCCTGTAATTTAGAAAGTACACTATAAAAAATTTCAAGAAAATACTTTTGAATTTTTGAGGAAATATAAAGTATTTAACAATATCTAATATTTAACTGTTCTGAACAGAAATATAAGCTAAATTTTCTCTCTATATGCCCAAAGCCAGATATGTAGGCAGCATACTATAAAATTTCCAGTTGAAAACATTAAAGATTTTCGAAAGCTGGAAAGCATTGCAAAAGCAGACGTTCTATTTTTCACTGGGGTATCAGAATTGCTAGGTAGTGACAAAACATTATCTTTTTTAAAATTTAATCTTCAGGCATTAATCACCGAAATGTAATTTTAATTATTATTTATTTATATGACCGATGGTTTACTTGATGCTACTCAGATTGGTAAACATGATATTCAAATTTTTATAGAGATTAGCATTACTCAATTCTTTTCATCGTTATTAGTTAGTATTCAGTTTTTCCTCTTACCTTTAGGAACGCATTTCACTATAAGCAAATTAAAACAAAATATGTAGTTTTTATAATTTTTTTTTTGGTTTCTGAACGATATTAAGCTTTTCAGTTCTATAAATGGCCATACATTTGTTGTTTTGAAATTTATTTTTTTTGAAAACAAATTCTTCCTTGAGGAATCATCTAATTTCAACGACTCGTGTTTTCTCAGTTCTAAAATGATGGTAATAATTTACTGTCTGCAGAAATCAATTCAAGAAAAAAACAAAGATGAATGAAAATATATATTAGAAAACTTTAAATCCTTCTAAAGTGAAATATTTCTAGCAGACTTACTTACCATTGGAAATCTAAACCTCTATTATCCCTAAAAGAGAGGGAAACTCTAGACAACAAATAAATAAGAAAATTAATTAAATTTCATTTAAAGTATATCTCAACTCATTATCTTACATATCTACCCAGTTCATTCAATTACAAAAAACAAAACACATAAGTTTCGAGATAATATTCCCGGGTCATTGTTTTCATCTTTTGAGGACGGCCGTGAGCTTAACGCTACAAGGAGCAGCACGCCAGTGTGGTGTCCGTCTCAGGTGGGTTAATAATTGCTTAAAATCCGCCATTGACTCATACTAAAGTAGCCAGAATCATTAAAAAAAGACACCATCTTCAGAAAACGTAAAAAATAATATTCTTATTATATTATATAGGCCTATTGTAAATGGAAAATAGCATTCCGTGAGGGTGCTCTGCAATCTGAATATTTCTTTTTTTTGTGCTATGTGCCCGAACCCTCTCGATGCACCTCCACATCTAACTGAGAGCCTTTATTAGTGGAATAATTTGATAATGCAAAGTCAATAATAAAGTTTAAATTAGCAGAAGGTTAAAATTATTAATTAGTTGAAATTAATGAGCAAAATTTTGGTGACTAAATTTTAAGAAATTACATGAATAATGAGAAACTTTGATAAAGAAGGGGGTTATATTACCGTCACCATGGGGAATATTGATTGAGCATGGAAAGTCTATCTAATTTTATGTTTGACCTGCTTGCCATTTTGTTATTTCTTTAGAAATAATTATCTAATTAAACGATATATTCTCACAAATACGCCCCTAAACATCATAATACTAAATGTAACAGGCAATAATCCTCATTTCCAATATTGTCTACTCTAGAAGAAAGTCAAGTGAGTCCTAAATACTTACTTTTCAAAGCAGAAAACACAATTATACCTCTAACGTATGTGGATCCGTTTGAAATTGGCTCAAAATTTGTGGACGCGTAGTCATACTGTCTGTTCTTTGTGATCCGACTTCAACTGCTTTCTAGCGGCATTTAATTGAGTCGAGTGCCAACTTGCCCTAGGTGGCAACTAGCCCTTGTCTCCCCTACGTTTTTATGATATCTGTATTCAAAATATTTAATAACACTTTCAAACCTTTATTAAACTTTATTATAGCCATGGACGCTCCAAATGTTCAGTTTGGGATTGAATTTTTTATAGGATTTTTTCCTCAAAATGAAGTTAAAGCCTTCATTATAGTTCAGAATTTTAGAATAACAAATTATTCGTCATTATTAGAATTCTGGAATTAGTCTGTTGGATTTCGTCAATAGATGACGCCACTGAACAGTCAGCTGTAGTTTACAAATACCGATGAAACCAGAATATTTAATTCTCATTTTAAGTAAATAAGATAGTTAATTTTTGTGAAATTAATTCTAAATCTCCGTCGGCTACAAAAATTATAGTATTAAATTTAACTCTTTTTTTAATGTATTTTGAATAACATATTAACTCATTTCTTTTATTTCTCATTGCATAATTTCCATTTTGTGAATTCTGATTCTCTGTTTTGCCTTGCTTGTTTTTTCTTTCTTTTCTGTTTGTCAAATCGAATAAGTTTCTTCTGTTTTGTAAATATGCTGTGGTTTGTATTTTACAGTTATTGTTGATGTAATAAATTGTCGTTTTTGTTTTTATTTAAGTATTGTGAGTGTAAGTCCAATCGTACAAATTCATCTGTTGCTTCTAAACGAAACAATATTTCAGCTACAAATTTGAGATTAACTTTGCCAGCATTATCCAACATGTAGTTGTTTGAATGCGATTCTAATATCTATTTCTCTTGACCTTATATTGCGATTAAACTATTTTTATTATGAATAGTTCAGTGAACAAGAGAATTCTCTTGAAAAACACCTTAAGATATGCATTTAGTCGCAGTCTTTAAAGATGTAGACTTTTTCTAATGCGAATTGTTTACGCAAGACTGCTCTTAACAGTGTTCACATAATTATAATCAAATGTCTGCTTATATCATTATTAACAAAAGCGCAATTAAATATCTTGCCATTACCAAAATGGCTCAGATGTTTCAATTTGACAAACCCACCTACTCGCCAAAAATTTAAAACATTAAAACGGTCGCCATCATGAAATGGAATGATAAAATAAACATCCTTATTTATCCGTCACTTTTAATGACTTAAAGGAATATCCGTAACATATTCGAAGAAAATAGAGCAACGCGTTTGGTCGTGACTGCGTAACAACAAATTTAGAGACAAACAGACGACATTCTGCATGGTCGAGTTGAAACAGGATCTCTCTTCGCTCGGTCAATTACTCATCATTATTAATTCAAAGAAAAGTTACTACACACTCAATCAAACTGTAGCTGTTATTGCAAAATGCAAATTAGAAATCCACTCAAAAGAATAAAGTTACTAAGCAGCGAGAAGTATTTCACTGTTAACACATTCTTAAACTTTAAGTTCAAACTCGAAATAACTTCCTGACAACTTACTAAAACATATTCCTACGAAAAATGCAGTTAAAATGTTTTTAAAGACATTTGTCTATTTAATTTGTACCTCCCGATTATTTAAATGCCAATTTCCGGTTTCCAGCTGCGATAAAACGTTAAAAATTTCAGCTTTCAATTCAAGTTAAGACAAATGGAAATGTGTTTTAAAAAGGTAAGTAAATGTGAAATCCAATCTAACGAAATTATAAAAAAAAGTGTTTTTGGGCTGAAAATGAACAAGGCTGTGTGTTGGGGTACCTAAATCACATCCTCTCAGATGCTAACTTAAATAAGTTTAGGCGGGTTAAATGGGTACCTATCTTACAAAATCAGACATTTATTCCGAGTTTGAACGCATTTGCTGGCTATAATTTTCCTATTTTATACTATTGGAATACATCAAAATGTTCAATAGACTTTATCCTACAAATTGATCATTTGTTCATGTGTAAAATTAATTTCTACGTATATAGTTACGTGTTTTCGGTTCCCCAACACGACTGATTAACTGAACATTGAGCAACCTCTACCCCAACAAAAAAAAGTTTTAGTATCTGGGCTCTCATTTATTATTTTTAAAAAATTAATTTCTGCTTTCATAGTTGAAAACTAAAAAAATAATCTTATTGTAGTTGAAAGTGAAGGGGAAACTGACAATAATTTTCACTAGAAAAATTATTATTTGGTCTCCACCTAGTTTTTTGTATTAGTAAGACGCCGGGAAGTGCTCGTTACGAAATTAAGCTTTTCCATAATATTATTTCTCACTCCGTTTCCAGTAAAAAAATATCCAATACATTAACATTCAGGTGTTTAGAGCGGTTTTTTTTTATTATGGAACATGAGTAACCGAGCGAACTAATTTTTTTATTTTATTCTATCTTCAGTGGATTCTGTTTTACTAATATCTACAAGAATTTCGTTGAACCTTGATACTGAATTTATTGTTCTGTAAATAACCGAGAATGCTTTCAAATATGCATTCGAATTGTCTGACATTTCTTTATTTATCTGGCAGTTACGGAGTGCAACTTCCCTTTGGCGTCACAAGTCTTTCTGTTTTTACGGAACTGTCACGTCTGATGGTTTTGACCACATTTCAGGCATGTAGCTTTCGTTCCGCATTTATGACTCGTATGAAAATACGTATTATAATCGTAACATTTTTTAGCTCTTGCCTTTGTTTAAAAAATTTATATAGCTAACTTTAAGATACATCAAGTTTTTTCACCTCATAACTTTTTGCCTCATGACAGTTCTACTTTAATTCCATAAAAGCATCAGTAACGAAGCTTTAATCCTCAAATATCTTAGCTGAGAATTTTTGAGAAAGTGCGTCATTCACATCACCAAATTCTATGTTAATTTTTATCAAATAGGTTTTTGTAGTCTTTAAACATTTCTAACATTAACGGTGGAACTTTCGGGCTAAGAGGAGGGCTATTATCCTCAACTGGTGTTTGCGATATCGCCCAATATTGCTTACCTTAATTTCTTCTAGATTTGATAAAACATTATTATGGCTATGTGAGTTCCTGACTACGTGCCTTTTAATAGACTTTTGAAAATTATCTTCATTACCCATAGATTCTGCTTGCGAATTTTTGTCTGATTCAATATTAAATTACATTTACCCCTGATGAGCAACATCTAACGTAACTTTACCAGCGACACAATTATCAATAGAGCAATAATCAGAAAGATAGTTTCTGCTTTCGACTTCGTAGATATGGCTGCTTACTTACTGCATCTGGGTCTGTCTACAAATAACTGTCTCATTTCCTCCATCCACTTTAGGAAGAATATTTTCGCTTTCATCACGGATCTGTCGCATCACTTCTTGAACAGCAACAGTGGCGAGACGAGGAGCATTCACACATAGGCATAATTCAGCTGAGACTTTGATGGAATTCTATTTTTCGAATGGTCAGCGTGTACAGAGATTCTGCAAATTAGAGTAAATTTGCTACAGTTCGAATAGAGTAGTTTATAAAAAATGCTCAATTTTATAAGAATCTCCTCTGTAATTTGAAAAATTTATTTCTTAATTGACATGCATTATCCCACCAAATTTAAATTTTTACATCATAACAACAAAAATACGAGATTCCTCCGCATTTATATTTAAATTATCTGCATATATAGCCAGCGTTTCACGGGATATCGCGAATAATACATAATTCCCTTGCGAAGAGAAGAAGTGAGGTCACATGAGACGTCGGATCCATATGGTCAGCTAAGCCAGCCTCCTTTTTTAAACAACAAATATTGCCACTAACTTTCCCCAACAAACGTAGATATCTTTCAAATTAAGACTTTTTATTACCTTATAACAGTAACGTTGCGAAATAAAACACCATAAGACAGAGAAAAGAAATAAAAAATTTTAAAAAGCATTTTTTTCGATTTACATAAATTAAATCACGGAAGCTCACGACGAAAGAAAAAATAGAACCATTTATGCAAATTAGCTTCCGTTACTACGGTTCAAAAAACTAAGAGAAATAAATAAAAAAGATAAAAAAATTGCAAAAACACCGCATGTGATTGATTAATAATGGCAAAAAGTCTCTGCACGATAAATTAATTCATTTTGGCGTTTTCAATAAATATCTTTTCAACTAACTGTAATTTCGGAATTTAAATGATCAAAATAGATTCCTCGGATTATTTCACATCTTTTAGTTTTTTCGGTGCGTTCCTGCGTTCAGAGGTTCGTGGCAAGGTTGCCCACATACATAGATATTTACATTTATTTACTCTCGAATTTTAATAGTGCAGATGACGTTGTGGAGTATAAGACATCGGGCGTTCTTGCTTTTCAAATTTTTGGAAGTACAAGTTATCTTTTGTTCTAGCTAACACAATTAAAAGGAATAAAAGAATGGTGTCGTTTTGAACCATGAATATAATATCATACTGAGAACCTTCAGAAACAGCAATTTTATTAATTAGTACATTTGTATCCTCTACTACCTGTTTTTCTCTTATATTTGCTTTTTGAGGATGTGAATGAAACTCATTCTGTTGTTTTCATTTGTTTAATTATGTTCGTTAGAAATTCCTGGGCATGTAGCTCCAATGAAAATAATTCTGTGTGATGAATATAAGTTTGTTCTTTCTTCTTTTGCAATCTGCACATTTAGTTCTAATTCCAGTCAAAGCAGAAGGAAATCTGTGAAACACTACAGTCAAAATGTGTTTATAATATGCTAGATATGAATTTTGGAGCAATGCCTCCAAAATTCATGTCCCGCTGCTCTAAAATGAGTGGCCTCCATCCATCTGTACCAAGCTATTTTATCCTAGGACGGTATCAAGGTTGTTGGTGTGAAAGCTGAAAAACAATGTTGATTTACTATCATTTCGCACAAGTGTCGTCCTCGTCATCTGACCGTGGTTCAAAATTACGTTTTCCGTCCCAAAATAACGTGTTGCTTCAAAACGGGAAGCTAATATAACTAAACTACCATTTAGTATTCGCTTAGAACAGTATAACAGAGAAAGGTAACACTTCATACATGAAAAACATTTGCAAGTCTTCATCTTACTGTTAGGTTACCCAAATTCTGTGAAGAGGTTTAATGGAATCCTAGAAATTTTTCTTTCCAAATTTTAGCATCTTTGCTAAAGAGCCAAATATGGTTACTTTATTTTCACATTCGAACTTTACGTTTGGAAGTTAACATCAACAGTTCTGGATAATTCTTCGCAAGCAAGTACAGGAGACATTGCCAATTAACATTCATCCTTAAAACTACACCACTGCTTACTGATATTGTAGGGGATGGTTATGTGTAGAGAAAACTACTTCAGAAACTTTTCTGTAGGATTGTTCTACATGCTGCTCACTAATCACTGATGCAATTTTACAATATTTTCAACTTCAAAGATATTATGAAGGTGTATCTTCCCAAAGGCCCATCGAATGCGAACATTCTCTTTGATCTCACGACCTCGAGGCAGTTCAACGGAGTTTCCATCGACTTGATGAGGGTGTTTTCTGAGGTGTGGACAGACTAAGTTCCAGGTCAGAACTTGTCGGTACTCCTGATTACAAAATATACATCCTTCGATAATTTCTCGTATTTAATTGGATCAATTCTCTCTTTCAAATTCACTTCATCATTACATATAAATGGGCATACTTGGCATAGTCTTTGAACAGCTGTATATCGGGACATTTTGGTCGTATAAACGGCCTAATCAGTTTTATTTATCGCGAATATATACAGTTTTAATCCTGGTGAAGTCACGGACGTCTGACTGACGACAAGAGAATTTTATTCCGTTGCTGTGCATAGTTAAAGAAAGATTGCGTTAGAAGGGGCCATTTACCTCTACCTTCTGTCCTCCGGAATGGCTCCTTTCCGGTCTTGGTTTACCAATCACGATGTAGGCCGTGTTCTGTGTGTTATTATCAATTTGGGGTTCTCCTAGACGCCATGCGACGCAACTCATTCATTGTAAATCAGTAAGTGGAATTATGCGTTTTTTGATAATTTTTTGTCGTTTATTCTCACTTATATAATTAGATGACTTTTGATTTGTCATCCAAGAGGCTGAAATGAATTCATGACAGAGTTGTATGTGATGTTGTATTTTGAATAAAATCAGTCACCTTTGAGTATTTTATTTAACACATACTCTCATGAATAAAAAGGGCATACGATGTATTAAAAACACAATAAACCCTCCTAGCGTCAGGTCCGAGAAATCTGAGTGAATTTTTTCCTCTCATAACGGCAGACCCGAGACTGTCTCGGAAAAGAAAAGTTCCATATAAGTGTCAGATCCGAGATTTTCCTTCTACAAGTTTTTCTCTTCCCCCAGGTCTCACTCGGAACATAATGAGAGGGAGTATCTGTGGTCAGAGGAGGGTCAGTTTGACCAAATTTTCTGAGAATACTCAAAGAAGGGTCTTCTAACAAAGGATTCTGTCACAAAGGATCGAGGTTAGAAGTCGTCTGTCACTGCTGAACGATAACAGATCTAATAGACCCCTACGGCATGAAAATGACCACAAAAATGGGTTGAAATCCTTTTGTCCAAAACCACACAACTTGAAGAATAACCTCTTTCAGCGTGACAATTTCGTTAAACGTAGCAATCTGAAAGCCTAACGGCTGGAGGGTTAAACGAATAAAAATTAAACTATGATCTAGATTGCAAGATTATGTGAAAGACGCCTCGCTACCTACAGAGCCTTTCAGCGGTGCAACCTTTAAAGTTTTAAAATTTTCTACATCAAAATTACTCTAAACATCACTGTTTAGCAGATTCATTCAACAAAAACCGTCAAAAATATCAATTTCCGCAACTTTTTGAGAAATTTCTGTTTTCTTGAAAACTTGCATCTCAGTAATTTTTTATGCTGTACAGTTTAATTGGACTCAGACTGTAGTAAATTTACACTAATTTAAATTTGTAGTTTAAATTTTTTCTGTAAAATCAGTCGTTAAGAAGATGTTTCGGAAAAACAAAGAAAAACAAAATATTTTGAGATTATCTCGACACCAGATGGCGCGCAACTACTTGAAAATGTAGGAATTTCTGATTTTTTGGGACATTCCCAACACATCAAAAAATCGGAACTACCCAACCGCTCGCAAATAAAACCCCTTTTCAATAACTGTTTTAATGGACTATATAATTAAAAACGATAAAATTTATACTGTTCGTATACTGTTGTATTGTAAACGCTATTTTATATATTTGAAATATTAATCCTCTCTAAAATTATAACCCTGAGTTCTTAATATCAAGGCAGTCTAGAAATCCAAAAAGTAACAGATGAAATAGATGATTGTGATAATTTCTAGTTTGAGATTTTGAATAAAACTCTTGACCTTGTACTGAAGCTAATAGTTAGTTTTACCACTATATTAATGAAAGTTTTTATTCATATAAATTTTTTTAAACGGACTGTAGCGGAGCATATTCAAACGTTTGTGATTTTGTATTATATGAAGTCAGGATTTTTATATCCGGGCTGGTAAACAAAAAAATAATATTGTCTGGATTAGTTATCAAAACCTGACGCCTACGAGAAGCTAAAGGTTTAAAAATTGAAGCTTTATCATAGACGTCTGATATAGATATAGCGGTTATTGCAAATCTTAGACATTGCTCTGAAACTTTATTTTTTAATATTTGACTTAAAATGTTGTATAGCATATAAAGTATTGGCGTATTATATCTATAATATAAAACAGAAAATACATGTATCAGCCGGTCAGTCTGTCTGTCGGTCACAAGAACTCCTCCTAAAAGGTGAACGGTAGCGCCATGAAATTTGCACATAACATTCTAGAGCACATTTGTAGGTCAACTGTGATACTTTCAACTTCATAACTAATCAGTTCTTAAGACATTTAATTAAATAACGAAAATTAAGCTGTTTTTCGCTAATGACTTCTAAAATACTTATGGTATTAAAATTATTTTTACATCACCTTAAAGAGCAAACAAGTATATTTTTAATGATACCAATTTAATTGCTGTACAATTTTTTCTCTAATTGTAATTAAGGTTTCAAAATTTATTTTAAACTCAAATTCTAACAATGCTTTTATTGTTATAAAATCAAATGTATTGTTTCCTTAAATCCTTTATTCACGTGTTTTTACCACTGTTAAAACTAAGAAAATATTGCTTTTTTGTCTAGGTAGGTTTCTTACTTCCGTTGTTATTTTGTAGAATGCACTTAACTTCCGTGTTTATTTCGTAACTTTTAACATTCCCTGAAACATCCGATGACTTTAGTTTAGTTTCTACGCGACGTTTCGTTTAAATTGCACACATTTTTTAATTATCTTAATCAGTGTGAAGCGGCGTAGCGACCGGGGAATAAGTGAAGTACAGATGTCGCAGATGCCAGTTTTAGGGGCGCCATGTAGACGAAACATTACTGCACTTATGCCAGTTTTTAAAGCAAAATATTATTGGGCGCGTAAAAATAATACCAGAACTATGTAGGATGCTCACGAGTAGGAATGACCAGCAATCTTCTTGTATTCTCTCATTCTGGAGAGACAAAAAATGTTGTGTTTATAGTGAATTCCCCTAACCGAGGTTAAAAGTATTCTTTTTGTCCGAGCATTCTGCTTCAGCGAAATTCTTTAAAGTGAGAATTTTTCTCCAGCGATTTCGACTTTCTTTATCTGATTCAAACATTTTATTTCGAACTTTCGCGGAAACCAAGTTGTACAGTATAAGTATATATGTTCATTGTAAAGCTGTATTAGTTATTGAACTATATATGGATTAAAATAAACATTCTTTTTCGACTTTTCTCGCATTTTTCTTCAAAACATACTGTTATAAGGTGATAAAAAGGCTATATTTGAAAGTTTTTATTCAACAAGAAAGGAATAAAAGAAGGTTTACGTTCACTGGAGAAAGATAGTGACATTATTTGTCGAAAAAAGCAGGAGCACGGTATATGAAAAATTTGAATCCCGAGCAACGGGTTTTCAACTAGTGCATTATAAAAAGTCCTAATTTAAAAAGTATCCCAATACTATTTGATATTTTGCTGCTGTCAAATAAAATCTAAAAGGGAAGAACGAACTAGAATTATAATAGACGAATTTTCCTCATATTTTGTTTCCCAAATGTTAAAGCATTACATACATGCTTTTATTTTCTTTTCAATGTGAATAATATCTTTTATATGGCTTAATATATGATGGATGCGAAGTTTTTAAATCATCAAAATCCACTGCACCAGATTTATCTAACAACAACATTTGAATGTAGTATCTATCAGTATCCCATAATATTATAGTTTTAAACACTAAGAAACACATACAGACAAAGGTTGTAAAATCTTTATTTAGTATCTATAAACGTTAAAAACAAAAATTAAATTTAATAACTAATGTGAAATTCTAAGCTAAAATTGTATGTATCTTAGGAATAATTATTATTCTCAGTGCAAAACAAAATTTACATGCTAGAATAATTGCTTCTCTCTGTGTATTAAAACATGCATACATATGATTAATCATTCTCTCTGCGGAATAAAACATAGAAAGTAAACTTCAGAAACATACATTACCTTTCAATAGCCACAGTATAACATTAAAATATGGGCTAAAATGTTCTTACATTATAATTTTAAACACAATGACACACAAATGTACTAAAATCTTTCAACTTTAAAACACACATACACACTAATAAATTTATTATCTATAAACTGTTAAGAAACAAATTACTAATAATATGATTCTAACAAAAAAGAACTAATTATTATTTAGCTAATTTACCATTCATAACCTATGGTTTAGGCATAAGCATTCATTAATAGTAAGTTTGTTTTATGTTCCGCGCCGAGGATGTGCCGTTGATAAACATCTCTTTGGCCCCTCCTACTTATTCTCGCTCCCAAATAACTATGATTCTGGTGAATTTAAAAATTTATAAAAATTACTTAGAATTTTGCACAATAATAAAACTGATATCGTTGGAAAGATAATTTTTTGTTCTTTAAAATGACATAAAAATTTGTTTTGTCCATCAATTCATTCAGAAGTTATTGGCAAAAAAACGGCGAAATTTGGTTTAATTTTTAAATAATTTAAATTTGAATCAAAATTTCAAAAAACGTCTCCGAGTTGCACATCTTCAGCATCCAAAGTATATCTGTGCCAAATTTGGTAGTTCTATGTTCTACGGTCTGTTCTGTACACCGCCAACAGACAGACAGACAGACATTCATCTTTATTAGTAGTAGAAATATATAGTTGCACCTGTTGAAATTATTTTTGATTATTTCTGGGCAGTAACATATTTGTGTGAAGCTAATTTTAATAAAATATATCATGAATTTTTAGATTTCTCAAATTATATGATAATATTCTCTCAAAATATTTATTTTAAGTATATTGAAAATGCATTCACTGCATGGAATGATCATCTACTCTTCCATTATGCTTTGTTTGGGATGATTTTATTATGAATTATTTTTTTCTGTGAATACTGTTGTGTATTAAGGAACTTCTAGATTATGTCATCACATTTTCTATTAAAAACAAATATTTTAATGCCATTTTAAACGAAAACAGCTCATTTTTATAAATACTAAATTTTACATCTGACATGATTTATCAACTTGGAAAACATTCTCTTTATTTCCAACTAAATTTCGTTAAAGAATGCATCACTGTTTCATTAAAGTATTAATCGTAAAAGATTAAAAACATGCATTGGATATGCAAGTTCTAATCTCGACGAACCCTGAATAATTTGCTGCATCAAGATACGCTTATCGGAGTGTAAAAAAAAGAAATTATAATCACGAGCAGCAGAGTTTATGGGAAGTGAGTTGCGAGTTTTCCTGGCGAGTGACACCCCGATCGTTTGTAAACACAGGATTAAGACGTTATTACGATATGAAACCATCCATTCCAGTATATTTATACCATTTTTAAATCTTTCGATATAAAAGCAGCACTTTATAAACAAATTTTAAAATGCGTATGAATTCAATCGTGAACTGATAGCACATATTTTATTGAGTACCAGCGAAAATACGCGCTTCTACTCAGACTGAGCGTTTCTAATTAACTTGAGGGTAACGCAGGAAGTTAAAGTCGCTGTATTTCACGAGGAGCAGAAGATTTAGGTAAAAATGAAATATAATCGATCTGATATTTGAGGAAAAATTAAATGTATATGGTAAATTATTGAATAGAAGTCGTGGTAAAACGAATGTATTAATATTCGAATTGAATATGTTCCCCAACATTTTATTAACTACCAGTACTGTTAAAATTTTCATCTAGAAAGGGCTACTAATCTGGAATTTACATAAAAATTAATTGAACTCATATTCATTTCTAAATTAACATAGAAATTTATTTAATCTGGCTATAATGATAAATGAATTTTAACTCAATAATTAGTATGTTGTCCCCAAGCTGATAATTCTAATAAAAGATTGAAGTGACGTTCTGTAGCAAAAATGGAAGCTCAGCGCAAATTCGCTCAACCTATTTCTATGAAAGTTTCAATTAATAATGGCAGTTTATGTCTCTAAGAATTATATGTCACTTTATAAGCTTCTGCATATTTTCTTAAGGAAATAAGATAGTACTAACATACATTAATATAAGTAGGGATTTAGTGCATTTAAACATTAAATTCTTTATAGCATGGCATAGTAGTTCTGAATTGTGCATTGCGATGCTAGGACAGTAACAACTCGTTTTTCTACCACTAGATGGCTGCACTAATTTAGCAGTTTTAAGCAATACGATTCATAAGTCAATACGATATTATTAGAAAATAAAATTAAATCTAATAAATGAAACAATATAATGTTAAAATATTATATTGGAAAGTAAATAACTATTCTTAATTTTTAAGATGAATTAAGATTCATATTTAAAGCTTATATTTTAGCTTGTTTTATATCTCTCTGTGCTATCTAAATCCCAGTAACACAGAAATATTACATAATATTTGCGCAATGTTACACAATATTATGAACAATAAGGAACACCGAATACCGTAACAAACTATCGTGTTGTATGTCTCAGTCTTTCCGAGATACTAAATTTTCACAAATAATATAAAAAGAATGTTTTTTTTATAATAATCTTCCTTTTAACTCAGGATATCACTCTATTAGACGTTTTATTTCAAAAACTTCACTTGGACAGTTATTCTTTAATGTGCTGAATATTATATCAGGCTATACAATACAATGCATACAATATTTTAATTTCTACATTTATCGACGTTTATCAGTATTTTAAGGGGAACTTATTCTCACTGTCAGCAGATGGCAGCCTGATCACACTGTAAAACTACATGTATCAGCGTTGTTCAATATTTTAAGGTGAAGTTATTCTTCTCGTCCGCAGATGGTAGCATGATCATGCTGTAACACTATATTTATAATCGTTCAATCATACGTCCGAAAAATATTTTACAAAATGTTCATTTGAATAAATATGTTTACACAATCATTTTGTTTGACTGTATATAAAAGGCGGACCGGATTCAGCTTAGGAAGTTAACCATAAAACAGATCTCACATGTAGATTATCTATTGTTCTGTGAATAAAAATTTTGAATGCTATTCTCATCGTAAAAGCATGCACGTGATTTATTATTGAGAATCTTGTATTTGATTTTCAATCAATACTGTAATTATAAATACTAAAGTTGTCTCGTAATATATTAAATGAGGGATCAATAAATTTCAAACTTATTTTAAAACCTTTCAAACATATTATTATAAATACTTTAAAACCTTATTGCCTTAATTTATTAAATTAGCAAACTTAGATATAAGAGTTAAAATTGCTTCCTCTTTGACTTCAGATTTCATTTTGAACTCGAAATTGTAATGATAAAACATAATTTAATTAAACAATTTGTTCAGAGTTAATTTTGAATGCACATGAAATTTCGTAGATCCGAACTCTGTAACAACATTTTCTAATCATCATTTACGTCTTCTACTGCAAGTCTGGGTGGTCCAGTGGTAAGGTGCAGGTTTGGTAAGTAGAAGGTCCCGCGTTCAAAGCTTACTGTTAGTAAAAGTGTTCAAAAAATCACAAAGTGTTACCCAGAAGCTCAGCACTTAGGAATCAAGTGATTAAGATTTTTCTATGCTTGTAAAATGTATTTTAATATATTCAATATATTGTTCTATTATTCAATATTATATAATATTATTAAGAATAGCATAATATTATTTAATATGGTATAATATTATACAGTATTATATGACATTATCCAATATAATGAAAAAAAACATTGTACAATATCGAAAAAGTCTTACGTTTTACATTGTTTCAATATTGGGGAAAATATTGTACAATATTACTTTCGCTAATTTCATGATATTAGACTATTTTATGTGCTACATGGGGAATGGTATGAATGTTAACTGTAACTTGATTGCTCTTTGTAAAAATGTGTTTTTTCAGAACAATTTTCGCATTTACTCTTTTGACGTGATAGCTGTTGCACGCTTTGAAAGTTGTTTGATTTTTCAACAATAAAAATGATTAGATGCTGAATGGTATATTATGGTATGGATTAGATTATGGTATAATTTCAACTATGAAAATCTCATGCAACCTAGATATATAGTGCTAATTTAAGTGCCTGAAATGAAGACATTAATAACGGCATACCTGAAGAAAAAATCGTTCAAAATACTCTACAGGTCACACCGCTGGGCCTAGAGCTAACAGACTAAGAACCTTGTTATTTCTGGGAAAGAACATGTTCACGAAAGGTTTTCAAAATTTTTCTTTACATTTTCAATTTAAAATTATTCGAAACATTAAATTTTTTACTCAACATTTTTAAAGCATATTATTGAACAAAACCCTTTCTTGCACCACTTCAAAATTCAAACAATTAGATGGCAACAAAAAAGCAATTTTTTGTCTCGGCAATTTTTTGCCTTTTATTAATAATATTTTATAAACCATTTAAAGAGTATTTTACAACAGTGCTTTTCATCATTTTAGTGACAGGATTTATACTAACGCACGTTGCGACGATAGTCGAAACATTTTTTGACAGCACCCTATCTTTGTTATAATATTTAACGTAAAATTCTGAAAATACTATGAAGACAGCAAGCCATCAAAACAAGCCACGTCGAAAAGAACATCATGCTACCACGTTTCGAAAAAGTATTCGGAATGTCCTTTGATTTTTCCAACTCAATTTAAGCACGCTCTGATATAGTTGCGAAGATACGGAGAGCCTTAATTCAGTGCTTTACGCTCATAGAATAGGCAGTGCTACAGACCAGGAATAGCTTCCAGCACGAGACGTCATGCATTTGAAAAAGAGACCACAGTGGCAGAATCTTGGCTTCGGGATTGGAGGGCTCCATGTTTGAAACCTGAGTCAAGTAAATATTCTTCGTGTGCCTGTGACAAATGAATTTAGTAGTGAAACAAACCTTCTCTCCTTGTTGTTTGGTGAGAGAATGTTTTTGCCCCTGTTCAAAATTAGATGGCCCGTCCCAAAGCAACCCTCAGCTAAATGGGATTTTAAACTGACTAAGCTTAATTTCACTTAAAAAGCGGTGCGCTTCTGCATCTCTTGCTAAAATATAATGTATGAAACAGGTTTTTGGTCTTTCCAAGATTGTCAAACCATTTAAACAAATGAAAAAATCATTAAGAGATTCATAGTTTTTTTGACTCTTTCTGAAGTAAACTATAATAGCTTTAGTTCTATTTTCAATTTGATTTCGGAGAGCCATATATTCAGATACTTACATAAAAATATAACTATCGCCTTTTATTCCGGAAATATTCATCATAAAATCTTATTAAAGGAACATTTAAAAGAAATTGACGTCGTCTGAAGGATTTAAAGTCTCCAAAAATGTCATAAGGTGTCATTATTGAAATTAGAACAAACTGAATCTTTTCCAAAAGGCAACAAAAAGTTTCGTCTCAAAATTTCAAAACTAAATAAAAAGCTGTAGTTTTCAGATATTAGTAATTTACAATAGTATCCTATATCAAAATTAAATTTTCAATATGTTTTCGTTGCAGAATTATGAGCTCATAAAACCTTAATTCTCAAACGCTAAAAAAATGTGTGAATTTTAATTTATCTCATTTTTTTTTTTTCATTTTTCAGTTCAGCCTAAATACTCCTGCGATTCCAAAGATATGATAGCGCGCTTCCCGGGCCCCCCCCCCCCCCGACCAGGAAACGTGATTGGACATCCCTCATCGGTATGATAATGCAGTCACAAACACTAATTCTGTTATTTTTTTTTTGGTTATTATTTCTTTCCAAGAAGACGGTCGCTAATCTTCCAGATTCTATGTCCGGGGGGCGCTACGCTCTTTTTCAGACGGCGGAGTGAAATCTATGATGATGACGATCTGCAGTACTCGAGAATTAACTTGTTTTAAATATAATCTCCCATTGTGAGAATGCAAAAATTGGCGTTGGCTCATTAAGTTGTTACTCTCCACGGTAATCTTTAGCAGAAGGCGTAGGATTAACTCGATTTTAATGTAGGCATAGGAAAAAACTACCGATCACACCCGATATTTTCTTTGTTTCAATTAATCTGAGTTTTTTTCGGTTATTCTTGTCCAATCCGGTTCCCATAATAACCGGCTTTTGTAAAAATCCAATTATAGGGTAAAAGAAACTGGCAAAATTAGATTTGGAAAAGAGGTAAAATAGAGAAGTCAGATCACTACTATTCAGTGGATAGTGGTTTGTTTAGGAAAATTTCTGCAATTAAAGTAAATTTAAATGTATTATTGTTAAATAATATATAAACAACACTGCTTTTTATTACAAAGGCGGTGCATAGGTCATGCTCTCGGTTTCATTTTCGTGGTGATCGTTGAAATATTATTGAACAATATACATATGTTACATGTTGGAGTTTCCTTGAGGTGATTGGTCTCCTCCCTTGAGTCCTGTAACATTTCACATGTTATTTGAGTAAAACTATCAACATCAATTGCTCAAGTCCCAGCCTATACCACCAATACAAAATGCACAAGCATTATTTCTGCTGCAGTCATTTAATTGGTATTAAAATATCGAATGCTTTTGATGAAGCCACTAAGGAAATTTTGGGAGGCAAGTAATTTACAGGGAGCTTCGCTATCCTCTTCCGTGAACATTATCAAAAGCATGTTAAGAAATCTCAACCCTAAAATTAATGCTACCAAAGTCTATACAAAGAGAAAAAAAGAATAAAATGTCTTTTTAGATCGTTGAAAACAGAAGTGTACAAATATTACTGAACCCTATGCCATTCCTTGATTAATTCTTAAATCCTCGCCACATTACAGAAAGAATATTTACAAATAGATTGGATGATATATATTGCACAGTGGTTGTAGTTCCTCTTAATACGGATGAAAAAACGACGTTTCTATAAAAAATATATCTCCGATAACCGGTTATTTTAGGTGATTATCGAAGCCAGATAAAACAGGATGTGAGATAAACCAGAATAGCCGAAGACCGGTTTTTCCCCCAATATCAACCATCCCTATTTTGAAGAGATGCCAGAGGGTGATGGCGATTGTGCTGTGTGTTAATGGAGTGCTAGAACTGCGGGTTCTCCACCTCCGAACCTTATCAGAGCGTGCTTGGATTAGCAAACACGGAATTCTATATTAAATTGTTTCTGAAAACTAGTACTAACATCTTTACTGAAAAAATTAAAGGTGTATGGCGAAAGTCAAGAACGATGTTTCTCTATTATATTTATTTTATTATTATATTTCAGTGATGCTATTATTCTTGGTTAGTAGGAATCCATGAATCACTTCCAGTGTTCATGTGAAACTAGCTCGTTTTCGGCATCGCTCCATCCGCTAAATTTTGTTTGTAGCAGCAACAGTTTCCACCTGTTAGTTAAATATTTTACACGTGCTTGTATAATTTAGATACAATATTCCCATAATCATATTGTGGCTAACTTTTATTTTCACATTTATTATGTGTTCAATAATTATTTAATCAGAAACAAAACTTTAGAAACCCAAGCCGCAAGCCATTTTTGTGCTATATGTTAAAATGACAAAACCTTTAAAATGAAGGCCTGAAAACTATACGAGCTACGTATTTTTGAAAACCATATCGTTTCACCAAGTCCAAAAAAAGCAATCGGTTAGAAAAATAAATTATTACTTATTTTTCCTTGAAATTTAGCCTTTTTTGTCGTATATCGTAGAAGTAATACTTTATTTTTTATCAGAGATTCCTAAAGTTTAGCTCCTTCATTTTTGGATGCAACAACTTTCGGATATCCCATTTATACTTCTTCGTAGGATAATAAAGCTTACAAATTAAGAATCATTCGATTATAAATTCATATAAAGTAAAAGTTTGATCTATAGTCCTTATCCGAGTAATTTTTATTTTTACCAGTACCATACAAAACCATGCGTGATCCGTTTCAACGATCCCATAGTTTAAGAAACTTGGCTTATTTCCATAAATCTTTCAGCACTCAAAATATTTAAGGAAAGACTTCTAATGTAAATTTGGTACCGTTTTATTTATTAGTCTTGAAGATCAAATCACCTGCATTTAATAAGACCCCAAACTGAAGAGCCTTTATTGAAAAAAACTCACTGATCAATAACGACTTGCCCTTAAAAGTGTTACAGAAAATGATAGATATTTGAAGTAGTACTGCAATTCAGAAAAGGAATAACGTATTACTCGAAAGCTGATCTTTGTGCATAGTAGAGACAGCCCTATTTACAAAAGAATTGTCAATATGAATTAACCGCTATTTGGCGGATTAAGCGAACATCAACCCTCCCACATGCCTTAGATGGAATCTGCTCCTCCTTGGCGCAACCCTAGTGCCACGTAAATTTTAGAGGGGCTGAACTTACACAAATTCCTATTAAAATTCTTAATTTTTAAAAGTGGTACTTTTTTTATATATTCCATTGAATGCCAGTAAGAAGTGAGTTTCTGCTTCATAAAAAATGCATGAGTTATGCAAAAATAAAAAAAAAATTACTATTTGATGACCTTAGATTTAGCTTCAGAACTGGTAGAAACTTAGAGAAGACTTCAAAAATTTAGTTCATTGAAAGTCACTTGATGGAAGAGCAAAAATGATTTACGGGAGTTTGAGGGCCAATCCAAATTTCGTCATTGAATAAGAATATATTCTGCCGTTATGGAGACGGAGAAGGTATCGCCGTTAATCAGTTGGCTATTTTGGTTAGTGATGTATTTGTAGAGAGACTTTTCTTGATTATTTCTGGATAATCGCTTCTATGCGCTCAATTTGAAGGTGAGTATGAATAACATCGCTCCTCACGTACCATGGCACATTCATCATATTACGGAAAATTTTATCTTCACATGCAAGTGCAACACTACTAGAAAAATAACTGTACACTTTTATAGTATACTAGCTGACATGCCCGGCGTAGCTCGGCATGAAAAATATTTTCAAGTCCAAGTACTTATAACACTTTCAATTTACTAAAAGTTCTCTTCGCGGGAGCGTCTTTCGTTAATTTTCGTTACTCAACTGACTCTTTGGACCAGCAGTGGACCCTTCATCTTTTTGTCTCCTTAGTTTGAACCACCTGGCAAGAATCTCGTAGTCCTTCGTATTCCACTTTTCCCCTCCCCATCATTGCTACGGCAACAGCAGAAACTCTTTCATATCTTGTATTTTGAAGTAGACTTTCGTCTCTTCATAATGGTCTAATGGTGTTTCGAGAAAGAAAAAAATTATGTCGCTTTTCGTGTTATTTTTAAACGCTTGTAGCTCCACAACCAAATAACATAGAGAGTTTTCGATTCAATTAACAGAGAAATGTTGACACTGAAGATTGCAAAAATAATTTTAGAATTTGGAATTACGGTTTAGTCACAGTCGAGCTTCAAAGTTGGTGAAAATCACTAAACATTTTAATGACGTCACAGCGACCAACGCGCGCGCATGCAGACTATCCAATTACATTTGGCAATTTATTCATCGATTTTTAGTTCACGCGAAATGTTACGCAAGAATTGTTGAATTACGTCGAATTTCATGGTAAAGTTAAATGCTTATAGCTCCGCAACAAAATAACATAGAGAGTTGATTTTAGATTCATGTAACAGAGAAAGGTAGACATTGAAGATTACAAAAATAATTTTAGAATTTGTAATTATGGTTTAGTCACAGTCGATTTGCAAAATTGGTGAAAATCACGAAAAATTTTGATGACGTCACAGCGACCGACGCTCGCGAACGCATCGGTTGTGAGCGGTATATTAACTGGATTTTAACAGATCAATAATGAATTCATTTCAGATTAATTACTTCATTCAGTTTAATTCATTTAACAGAGAAAGGTCATAGAGCATAGTTCATAGATCAAAGTCACATAGAGCTACTTTAGTCACAGTTGAGTAATCGATTAATTAACTGTCCTTAATTAATTATTATTAACAATTGTTGATTTAATTGAGCTGTCCTTTCCATCGATTTAATTGAGTTGAGTTGGATTTAGTTTCATTTAACTGAGAAAGGTCATAGATCATAGGTCAAAGTCACATAGAGCTACTTTAGTTACATAGAACAACTTTAGACACAGAAAGTCACAGTTGAGTAAGGTAAGTAAGTCTATACCGCTCAATCCCAGCGGTCGTTTTGCAGAGACAGCTTTCCGTCGATTTTTTTTCTGCCATTATCCGGACAACCATTCTCTTATCTTTAGTGTTTTTGTCACTGACCGGGAAAAAACCTCATATTGTTATTTCTTTTTCACCTTAGGCCCTCTCCCTCCGGTAGGAAGTGGGATCAACAATCTTGAAGGATTTTACACACTCATTATGATCATTATAAAATTTGTAAAATTAAATGAAGCACCGCGGAAAGAGAGTAATTACCATCATTCTGTTGTGGTGCAAACATACTGAAACAGGTATATGCTACGAAATAAAAGCTAAATAAAATTTCTGCCTTTTTGTTCATATTCAAAGAAAACAATATTTTTATCATAACTTTGACAATGGTAAAAATATCGGAATGAAGGATTTGATAAAAAGATCAATGGTTTGAATTTTATTACAATAACAGAAAGCATTGTTACAAAGTGTGTGTGAAATAAATTTGAAATGTTTATTAAATTAAAAAAGAACAAATAAAATTTAATTTGAAATCATTAAAAAGGTAATTTTCTAAAACTGTAAATAATCTAAGTGCAATATATTTTTTCTGAAATTATGGACGAAACACTGAGATAAACCGCCGAAAATTGGGTTTAATTTCCGTTATTTATTTAAATATCTTAGGAAGTAACTATTTTGAAAGTTTGAAAAAGTAGAATTAATCTAGGAGCGGACCCCAGAATGGCATGTGGAAATTTCATGTCAAGACTATTCGACGTTTAGGAGGAGTTCTCGCGACAGATAGACCGTTAGGACATCTTTTTTTCCCTTCCATTTTCCTCTTCCTACGATAGGAACCCGACTAAGTAGCCTTGAAGGTTTAGCACACGCTCATTAGGATCAGTTTAAAATTTGCGAAAATTAAACAAAACCACCAGAGAATAATTCATTAACTTCATTGGATCACTGTGTAACCGCTTTAAAAGGGGTAAATGCCACAGCTTGAAACCGGAAGTGAAAAGTCTACTTTGCTGTTTATGCTCAAAGAAAGCAATATTTTCTTATATTAACTTTAAAACTGGCAAGAGCCCGCGTGCAAAACAGTAAATTGGCTTGAATTTATTTCTATAATAATAAAAAGTATTGTTAGAAATTGCGTTAAAAATAGGTTTTTAAACGTTAATAACAATCACAGAAAACACTTCATCGGAATTGAATTAATATCATTAGAAAGATAATTTTCTGCTCTTTAAAATGGCATAAAAATAATTGTTGTCTAATAAGTATTTCAGAAGTTATTGGCAAAAAACGTCTAAGCATTAGGCTTAACAGCGGCTAATTTTCGTTATTTAATTAAATATCTTAAAAACTAATTAACTCTGAAAGTTGAAAATAGCCCCGTTGACCTAGAAACGTGTTCTAGAATGTCGTGTGCAAATTTCATGTCGCTACGGTACACCGTTTAGGAGGAGTTCTTGTGACCGACAGACGGATACATGTATTTTCTGCTTTATATTATAGATATACTAGCTGATATGCCCGGCGTTGCTCGGGGTAAAAATATGTTCAAGAATCTCGTAGTCCTTCGTACTCCATTTTCCCCTTCCCATCATTGCTACGGCAACAGCCGAAACTCTTTCATATCTTGTATTTTTTGTAATTATCCGGAGTACAATTCTCTTGTCTTTAGTGTTTTTGTCACTGACCGGAACAAAAACCGCATAGTGTTCTTTCTTTTTCTTCTTAGGACCTCTCCCTCCTGTAGGAAGTGGGCTCAACAATCTTGAGGGATTTTACACACTCATTATGATCATTAAAAATTTGTAAAATTAAATGAAGCATAGCGGAAAGAGAGTAATTAACATCATTTTGTTGTGGTGCAAACATATTCAAATAGGTATATGCTATGAAATAAAAGCTAAATAAAATTTCTGCCTTCCTGTTAAGATTCAAACAATATTTTTATCATAACTTTCACTATGGTGAAAATACCGGAATGAAGGATTTGATAAAACGATCAATGGTTTGAATTTAATTACAATAACAGAAAGCATTGCTACAAATTGTGTATGAAATAAATTTGAAATGTTTATTAAATTAAGGGAAAAAACTCGTGGCATTTAAATTGAAATCATTAAAATGATAATTTTCTGCTCTTTGCGATGGTATGTAAATAATTTACGTGCAATATATTTTTCTGAAATTATTGGCGAAAAACTGAGATAAAACGACGATAATTGGCTTAATTTTCGTTATTTAATTAAATATCTTAGAAAGTAATTTTTCGAAAGTTTGAAAAAGCAGAATTAATCTAGGAGCGAACCCTAGAAGGGCGTGTGCAAATTTCATATCAAGACTATTCACCGTTTAGGAGGAGTTCTTGAGACAGATAGACCGTTAGAACATCTTTTTTCACCTTCGCTTTTTCCTCTTCCTACGATAGGAACCGGACTAAGTAGTCTTGAAGGTTTAGCACGCACTCATTAGGATCAGTTAAAAATGTGTGAAAATTAAACAAAACATCGAGAGAATAATTCACTAACATCATTGGATCACTGTGTAACCGTATTAAAAGATGTAAATGCTACGACAACAGGAAACCGGAAGTGTAAAGTCTCCTTTGATGTCTATGCTCCAAGAAAACAATATTTTCGTATATTAACTTTAATACTGGCAAAAGCCCGCGCGCGAAACAGTAATTTGGCTTGAACTTATTTCTATAAGAATAAAAAGTATTGTTAGAAATTGCTTTAAAAGTTTTTTTTAAACCTCAATAACAATCAGAGAAAACACTTCATCGCAATGGAATTAATATCATTGAAAAGATAATTTCCTGCTCTTTAAAATGGCATAAAAATAATTGTTGTCTGATAAATATTTCAGAAGTTATTGGCGAAAAACGTCTAAGCATTAGGCTTAACAGCGGCTAATTTTTATTTAATTAAATATCTTAAGAACTAATTAACTCTGAAAGTTGAAAATAGCACCGTTGACCTAGAAATGTGCTCTAGAATGTCGTGTGTAAATTTCATGTCGCTACCGTTCACCGTTTAGGAGGAGTTCTTGTGACCGACAGACGGATACATGTATTTTCTGTTTTATTATAGATATATTGCGGAATTAAAGCGCAGAATTGTTGATTGATAACTAATGGATTTACTACATGTGAGCTAAAAACTTACGAAATAGCTTTTGCAAAAATATTAATTTCACAAAATCTTAAAGAGGAAAAAATTATACTTTTAATGATGCTTATTTTATTGTCTTGCAATGTTTTCTCCGATTTTAATAAACATTTAAAAACTCTTTTTAAACGCAATTTGTAACAATGCTTTCGATTGTTACAAAATTAAATTCAATGTAATTTATTGTTTCATGAAATCCTTCATTCACGTGCTTTACTCACTGTTAGATTTATGATAAGAAAATGATGCTTTCTTTGGACATTGACACAGGGTAGATTTTAACTTTAGCTTTTATTTCGTAGTCTTTAATACGCCATCAAATATCAAATGATGTTAGTTGAATTATTACGCGATGTTCTGCTTAAATTTCGAAAATTATTGAATGATCTTTATATCAGTGTGTCGTCATCGAGAATACAAAAATATACAAAGCCTCAAATTTTAAGAACTTCAGGAAGTGAGTGAAAAATCTATTACAAAATTATATCTTCACAAAGAGGAAGCACGTCAAGTTAAATAACAATGCGTGATAAATATTCGGTACGAGTTGTCCCAGGTTCAGCCTTGTAGGGAGCTCTTGGGCAATGTCATTTTCAGTTCCTCTCCTTTCTCTCCCCAGCATCCAAAATCAGATACTTTTTTTGATTTTAACATAATCACTACATAAGCAGGTTTTTAAGTATTACAAGAAAATGAAATAGCGTTTTATCGCGAGTTATCTGCAGTTTTTTTCATACTTCTTAAATACAAAAATTAAAATTAAATTAATTCTGAATAAAATATTAAAAAATTACAAAACTTAACGTTCCCACGCCATTTTAAGTATTTTGCTATGAGAATTTATTTTATTTTGAAAAAAGTTGTTGCCAATTTAAAGTTTCGAAATTTTGTCATTTTAAATGTAATTGTGAGAGCTGGACTATAGTTTTGCACAGCATTATTGAGCCGATAAAGTATAAATATTTTAATACAAATATTTCTAGAGCTGTTGACGATTACGGATATCAGCTTATCGATAAAAAGAACCACACTGACCATCAAACTAATTTGAAAACATGAAAAAAATACTGAGAAACATGTTTTATTATGCAAAAAATACTTATTTTAATTTAACTAAACATCCCTGGCATATCAATGAATTTCCCTGAAAATGTCTAAAAAAAGCGTGGTGCACTTGCCCACTTAAAATATTTATTAATCCGGTCCTTGTTGAGGGGACTTCTAAATTCCTCCTGTAGATAAAAATAAGAAGTAAAATACCAACAAATTTCGTTTCAATTGTATGTACGTGTCTGAAAATAACACTTTTTAAAATCAAATTATCAAAATGAAAGAGAAAACCTCCCGACAACTTGATTATACAATCTTTACTTGCAAGCAGCACTTTATCTGATGTTACTCTACCAGTTGCGACTGATGTAACTTGATGTAGCGTAATTTGCATGAAGTGCATGAATGAAGAATTGTACTCGGCACGCCCCAATTTATGGTGCTAAAAATAGCCTTTCAAATCCATTTTCAGTTTTTTGCTGTAAGAATCATTCTTTCGTTAAAAAAGCAGTTGTTGGCAATTAAGAATTCCGAAATACTCCGAACTTTGCGGTTCCTCGAACGATATAACCATTAGGTGGGTATCCATCGGAAAAGTGTTTTTAATGATGAACCTGCATATATATATATATATATATATATATATATATATATATATATATATATATATATATAT
>BGPR01002255.1:116259-155892 GCA_013235015.1 Araneus ventricosus | reverse complement strand
TATATATATATATATATATATATATATATATATATATATATATATATTCCTTTAAGTGAAGTGTAGAGGCAGTCGAAGAAGATTTCAGTCGTTCAAGTCCAAAACAATTCATTTCATTTGGAAAATGGGCACAATTAAATTAGTTATAGATAACTGAATAATAGATTCAACTTTTAAAAGATTATGGGAGCATTAAAGCCATGGCCAGGAGTAAAGAATTACGCCTGAAACGGCAAGAGTTGCTTAGAGCGTTAAGTGATTACAAAAGAGGAAGTTACACAGACGCGGCGAGTTTTTATAATACCGAAACGGGAAAGCACCGAAGTTCAGGCTGGAGAAATAGTGCGAATCTTGCGACTTTAGTTGAAGTTGGAGTACTTTTATCATAGGATTGAAGTAGAAGTCATTCGTTCCTAATTAAAAACTAACTGTGTTTAAAAATGATTTATTTTAAAGATGGGAAGATTTCTATGTCATTACATCTATAAATTGACGAATAATTAAATCCCAACACTAAGAAGCATTTGAGACAAATAAGCGAAATTTAGGCTCGAAAAATAAGAGAAAACATTTGCTATCAATAAGAGATTTAAACTTTGTGATCATTATTTATCTTCTTTATTGGGCGTTGAGAGTTGGATTTGAGTCAAAAATTTCTCTAAGGAGACCAAGAATGCAGTATCAGAAGCTTTCTCAGTTTGAACGAAGTCATGTAACAGAGCGACGAGTTTGCCTAGTCCTTTATAAACGTTGAATCATATTATACTAATAAAACTCTGCATGAAAATAACAATTAGTTTGGTTCAACGGTATTTGAACATGTTCTAAAACGTTCCATCTCAATAGTAATTCACACAAATTATACAGTCAGAGAGTTAAACGTTAACATGATGACATACATTTAATTTTCGCACAAATCTGAATGATAATAATGTAATTACTTTTTGAGGTTATTTGTATATTTTTCAGAATTCATAATATTTTGCATGAATTATTTGCTTGATGGATGAATTTTGCACATTAAGTTTTGTACGAAGAAAAAGTATATGTTCCAAAATAGACTATACAATTTAAAAAGAAAATTGGTAATTTTTCATCTTTTTGAAACTTAATTTTTCAAGTTCTAATACGTATTTTTTCCTATATGAAACAAGTATCATAAGTCTTTTTGCGGGAGTTAATTTAAGATTTGGATTGTATCAATAAATTTTCTTTAATTGCATCATTTATTATTCGCTAGTTAATTGTATGCGAAAATGTGATGCATGGCATTTTTGGACCAATTCTATTATCATCCAAAAAGGTAGGTTAATTTTTTTCTATCTTGAGTATTTTAAGAAAAATAAGATATTCACTTTCCATATCTTAACATTAAAATTATACGAGTACTTGAACAAAATATACTTTTTCATAGAATTATAAAACAATAATTCGTAAATACAGTTTATTACATTCTGAATTCATAATCTAGTAAACATTATAACCTCTAAATTGCAAATTAAAACAAAGCAATTTTCTTGGCTTTGTCGACAAATGTTTAGAATATTTTTATTTTCAATTTTTGTGCACTATAAAAATCAATGCATTAGGAGCGTGCATTTCAAATATCAGGGGAATACGATCCAGTATAAAATGTTGTTTACACCATTCGAATAACTTTTATATTGCTAACTTATTTTGACTTAACAAACAAGATTATACGAGGCGTGTCCGGAAAGTAAGTACCGTTTCGTTCTGCCGCCACCGCAGCGCTAGTGTCGCAGTTCCGCGCATGTGCACACGTGTCTCTGGTTCATTGTCTGTCCACTTACGCCATTGCAGCCGGATTGTGTTGTGTTTACATGTATTAGTGAGCGTTCAAAATGTTTAAGACGATTACCGATCCCGCCGACTCTGAAGTGCATTCTGTAATACGGGTTTTGAACGCAAACGAAGTTAAGCCAGCTGAAATTCATCGTCAACTTGTAGAGATTTATGGTAAAAATGTAATGACTGATGGAATGGTTAGAAAGTGGGTTCGACAATTTAATGATGGAGGCACCAATGACGAAGCACGGAGTGGGTGACCTTCTGTTGTCAATGATGATTTGGTTGCAAAAGTGAATGAGAAAATTCGTGAAAACAGACGGTTCACAATAAGAATGCTTTTTGATGAGTTCCCACAAACTTCAAAAACTGTTCTGCTTGAGCTTGTCACAAATCGCTTAAATTATCGCAAATTGTGATCCCGTTGGGTTCCGAAAATGCTTACGAATGTCCACAAAACGAAGTGACTTGGGAGTGCTTTGAAATTTCGTACCCGATGCAGTGAAGAGGGCAATGAATTCCTAAACAAAATTGTAACCGGTGATGAAACTTGGGTTTGTTCTTGAACTTGAAGCGTGGTTTTAGAGGTAGTATTGACAGCGATGACGACTCAGAAAACGGTGTTCAGCAGTGGCTGTCTTCACTGGTGGCATCTTTCTTTGAAGAGGGTATTGACAAGTTGGTTTCTCGCTATGACAAATGTCTGAACAGTGGTAGTAACTACGTAGAAAAATAGTTTACAAAATGCTCTTTCATGTAAAAATAAATTTTGTTTTGAAAAAACATTTTTTATGCGAGTTTCTCCAAAACGGTACTTACTTTCCGGACACGCCTCGTATATTGTTAATTTTAAACTATCTCGAAATTAATTTTCCTGACAGTTTGCATGGAACCTTCTGTTTATTTTCTTTCAAACAAAAACAATTTTATTAAATAATAATTTGCATAATTAATTTATTTGGATCTAAGCAGATCAATTTTATACTTAACCCTCTGAGCGACTAATAGGTCAGAGTAAGCCGTCTGAAAAATATATCTCTGCTTGGCAATGGGTTTCTTTAAGAAATATACCCCGTCCTACAAGAGGTGTTTGAAAAAGAAACGCCCGAATTTTCCCCCTCTCATTGCTGTCTGCGGGAGGTCTAATTATCCCAGCGCGGACAGTCTTCCCCCGTTCCTTATTGCTAGAAGATCCCCTTCACAGAGCCGGCCGGAAGGGAGTGTGAAAGGTGCGACCACACAAGGCCCCACGCCGCTGACTGATTTTGCAAAATGAAAATGATTTCTGTTTTTTTTTAATCAAGCAGGGGCGAATCCGGGGGGGCTATCGGACTGCAGCACCCAGAGCTGGCAGAATTCTTGAATTTATTTAAAATCACTTCAACTGTTTGATCTTAACTTCCCTTTTTTTAAAAAATATAATTAAAATATAACAACATTGCTTTCTGGCTTGACAGGCTCGAAAACTTTCCTACTTTCGTAGTCATTGCACTTGAAATTGTAGCGTTGACGCAGTCGAAAACATTTTTTGGCTATTTTTTTCATTGTATTTTTTTATTAAATTATCGAAAATAATGTAGTTTTCTTTATGATTTTTATTCTCAAAGAAAAGAGAAAAGTCTGTAAGGTTAAAGTGTTTTGGTTTACATGAGCCATGAAGTTTGATATTCGTCACGACGATACAAATTTTTTATGACCTCAGCCCCCCCCCCACCCCAGACACGAATCCTGGATTCGCCACTGAATCCAAGTATAAATACATTTGAATATAATTATACAATTTGTGCACATTTTACATCTACCAATCTAAAGCATGGTTAAGTTCTTTAAAGTCGCGAAAGATTAGAATATCTTACATGCTGCACATAAACCGTTACAAACTGAGAAACATTATTGACAGAGAATATTAAAAATAACTGAAAACGAAACATAACGTTAAACATGTCTTTGTGTATGAATAGTAGCTATATATATATATATATATATATATATAAAGTGGATATTTTTTTATATTTAGTTAAAAAGGAAACAACAAATTTTGTTAAGAAAGCTAAGCATTTCTCAATTTTGTTAGATTGCACTCCAGGCTTGAGCTACCAAGAACAATTGTTTGTTAGTTTAAGATGTAGATGACTCTGAAAGCACATATACAAGCAGGGCCGGTTTAAGTCCTAAACGAGCCTATAGGCAATACAAGTTTCAATTTCTTTCTTACTCAGATTGAAAGCCACATATTTTTCATTGTTTTTCATACAAGCAAATATTAAGACTGACTGAAATTAAAAAGAAGTATATTTAATTTGCCGATCACCTTCAGGAGAGTAGTTTGAATACCTCAGAAATAAATAAAACTAAAATTTAAAGCAATTTTTTTAATGAGTGGTGAAAAAATTGCAAAACTTTTTTACACAGTCTAAATAATTTAATATCAAATTTCTAGGGATATTTTGGAGCCAGAAAAACGGTAAAACAGACCGGATCACACTGATCTCGTTAAATTAAGAACATGAGAAAAAACCCTATGAATAATGTTCTGAAATTTAAACAATATTTCAAATTAAATAAATTCCAGTATACGGCAATTGTAAATTCAATGAAAACACTAAATTAAATTACCTAGAAAATAATGCATAAAAATATCCTAAGGCATTGGAAGCCTCCTAAGATATTGGGTTCCTAGGCAGTTACCTACTTTACTTATTCGATAATACGGGCCTGTTTGCAAAAACGATTTGTGTTGAAACGGCAAAAGACTTGACAGGAAAATGTTGTTCACTGAAAACATCGTGAAATAACATTTTGAAAAATATCGTGAATCGGAATTCATACTATCTAGTTTTAACAACTGCGAAGAAAATAGTTGAGTAGTTAGTTGAAGGCGACACCTGAATTTAAGAATTAAAGAACTGGATGGGGAAAAAACAATTTTTCTTTGAAGCAACCGATCAGTCTATTTCACATGTCAATTATCTATTTTCTAGTCATAATGAATAGTGCCATTTTTTCTTTTCAGAAAAGATCGAAATTTACCATGAGCCAAAAGTGTCATATGAATTTTTATCTAATTAGGATAATATTCACAAACTGTCTGAAGACGATCTTCTTAAATGTTGCAAAGACTTAAATGCAACTTCGTAATGCGATATTGATTTATTGAATGAAATCGAAATTTGTCGTCGAGTTTTACCATTCAGGCACTCAGTAATACAATATTTATTTAAAAATAATTTATTTAAATTGTGTCCAAATTTTGTGACTGTTCCGAAAAATACATTAACATTACCAATTACAAATGTTTCTGCAGAAATATCTTTCTCATGATTAAAAATAATAAAAAAATTACTCGAGTTCTAGAATTTGTTAAGAACGATTCAATTTCTTAGCCATGATATCTATCAAATCCGAATGAGCTATAAAATTAAATTGGGATTATATTATCAACGAATTTGCTATATTGAATGTAAGAAAATGAAACAAAAATAGCATATTGTTTGTTACCTTATTCTAGCAAGTCGCAGTCCAAACTGTATTTTATAAGTTCATGAAGCAATTATTTTTTATTTGAATTGTGAGCAGTTCTAAATGTGATTGAAATGTTAACTTTTTAAAAATATTTTAGTTATGTATCATTTTCATGTATTCCTTAATATACCAATTTGTGTAATGTAATAAATAACAAAATGCAATAAATTATTTATTCGAATAAGAAATTATATCTGGGCTTCTAGTTCTATTTCTAAAAAATAGGACTAGAAATCCAGTCAAAACTTATTACATTATTATTATTTTCTCTACATGGTCTTTAATTTCCAAAATTGGCAAATTAAAAAAATGACAGAGATCTGTTACTTATTTCAAATTATTCATGCGATTTCAGGGATAAACACTTTTTCAAGGTATTATGCGGAATGTTTGCCAAAATTGCTAAGATAATCAATTTTGAGGTTCATTCAGGGGAATCTCTTCACAAGCATTGTTTTTGCTTATGAAAAGAAAAGCTTATAAGCATTTCTACGCCATAATAAGAATGTGAGAAAGATTTTCTTCCACAAGTTTTCGAAAAGCTGCATTGAAACTTCCCTACATTGCCATTCGTTTTAACTATAAGGAATTCAATTGTTGCCGCAAACGTACCACCTGCAAGCAAGTCTATTGTAAAGCTTATCACCACGAATCTGTCACTGTCAACCAAGTCATCAAGGGAGGAGAAAGCAGAGGGGAGAAAACACGTATTTGCCACTTACGACTGCAAAATTCAAACCAGGAAAAAGCCGGTTGTTCCCATCTTCAAGGCGACCGAAAGAGAAGAAATAACACAGTTCTGCGGAAGTCGGAGTAGATTTGCTTAACGTAGAAAACCGTTTGCGTTCCGAGGGTTAAATGCATATTTCACACTCTCACGTTAAGAATGGATATTCCTGAACGTTTCCGTTGCTCATTGTTTGAACAAAATTCTTTGTAAGCACTACTGACAGAATTGCTAAGAGAGAATATCTATGTTGCAGCTTCATCTTGTTTCTCATAAATAGAATTAGTGCAATTATTCTAGACTGAACGAGGTATGAGTCTGATTTGGAAGATTGAAAATTTTGATTGGAAATAATTTAGTAATTATTGCTAGGACAGATTTGCCTCAGAATCATTCACATCTGTAACCATTTCTCTAAGATAATCCATGCGTAAATGTTACATGGATAAAGCCAAACATGTATTAGTTTATATTCAAAAATTACCACTATTTCTTAAAAAAATTCCTATATAAAATTTTTTTAATTCAGAAAAACAAACAAGAACTTATGTTGTTGGACCTTGTTTATATTATTTAAAGCCTAAAATTTTTATTTGGGCTGGTAAATATAAATTAAGATTAACTTGAATGTATTATCCGTGGGAAGAGCACAGCTGTACTTGCGGCGCTTCTAACTAATAAAGCTGTTTAAGTGCCTTCGGTTACTCTCCGTTAGACTTCGCCATCCACCAAATGCAGATTTTTTAAACTTCTTGTGCGATGAATCTATTATGTGAGTCTTGCTCTCAAAACTAAATGGAAAAGTTGTTCGGTGGACTGATTACTTTTTTCAATGTTGCATAAGAATATAATTTGGTATTTATTTCGAATTTATTTTTTTAAATTGAAGAAAAAAATTTAATTACCGCCATAAATATAAAACATTACTAAAATACAATGTCTTTAAAATTAAGATTAAAATTCAAATACTTAGATGGTGAAAATGAGTACACAGCTTCATCATCAGTATTGCAGGACGTGAAATAATAACAATATTGGTTTCATTTGTTTCGGCGTTGAGCTAATACTATTGTAAAAATGGAAAAAAATGTAAAAACAAAAACAAGTACTGCAAATGACATTAATTTGAGTCATTCGACTCTTAAGCTTACCTAAACCCTTAACAATATTGATGAAAACTTCTTTGCATAGACAGACGGTTGAAGGGGGTGTGCCAGTAGGTTGTACGCTGAAATAAAAAGACTGATCATGTGTAAGCAGGGGAAAAGTTTCTGAATCTCTGAAGTAGATTTTCAATACTCTAATTATGTCACACGATTTTTAGCTGATTTTGGCGCCTTGTCTTTTCATTGCCTATTGTATGTACTGTAGCTTATGTATTGTCTGATTTCTTTCCTGAATTTGGGTTGTCGAAATAAAATTTCAATACAGATATTCTTCAAAATGTTCAACTATTACTTTTATGAACACATGAAATATTTCGATTTTCATATGTTCTTTCAAATGATTTTTAGATTGAAACGGTGATTTCTTGGCAAAATTTCTGAGAATTGCTTGTATGTTTCTTTGTCTCGTTAGATTATTTAGAAGGAAGGGATTTAATTATCATAGTATGCTGCAATAAAAAAAGCCATTAGGAATTTTTAGTGTTAGTACTTAGCAGTATAATAGGTAAAACCTTTGTTTTAAATACTTTCCCAAATAAATTCAACCTAAAGCTAGGTGACAATCTATTTTTGAAACTAATTTAGATAACAAAATTTTAAAGTATCGAAATTCTGTTAATATCACAAATTATGTCAATTTATTGTCAGCGTAATTAACATTTTTCTATGCACAATTGCCAATATATATATATATATATATATATATACATTTTATACAATTGAAACATGAAAATTGATAATATTTCAAGTTTATGAAAAATAAAAATTCTAAAATATATATATATATGATATTTTAAATTTTAACTTTCCTAAATAATCTTAACGACACCTCATTTTAATTACTTCTACTTTCATCATAATAAACGCACTACAACTTTCTTTTCAAGTCACGAGCTTCTAAAGGGGAAATTCCCTTCTCTGGTACTTAAGCGTTCTGCGCATTCATTTCTGCCTTTCTTTCACGCCAGCATGTAAGCTGTCAACAACAACGCTCCTCTCAGGCGTAACCTTCTGAATACCGGTCATGGAGCTACGTACAAATTGAATACTTTACCTATGAAGAAATAACGCCTGATGCCTGAATTAAAGAAGATTAAGCCATATATTGTCTCTTCCATGATCAAAATGGACTACATTTCACCTTTTTGAAGCCTGATCTTATATTGGGTCGTCAGGATTTCTTTTGTTTCGTGGAGACCCCGTACATGGGTTTCGGAGCCGCCATTGAGCTCAACAACAGCGAAGTCCGGCGAAGTCGTCGTTCACGTCCGATTTCACGCACAAAGGAATACCAACAAAAAATGCCGTCACTCAAAAGCTCTACTCATCCATCTTCATGTTTCTTCAAATTTTATCGTTAATGCTTTCTTCATTCAAGTATTTTTGAAGCCTTTATTTCATCGTAAAAAGCTATTTACAAGGGTGCCATCAAAAGTTCTGTTCTTCGAGTTTGCTCTTTCAAATTTGTGTTCTACAGTGATTTCCATAGTGCCGCCTTCTTTTTAATCATCGTGTTCATCTTTATGTGTTATCCAATATCGAATATGTGCAAATTCTAAATGTGTTGTGCATCGTCACTGTTTGCATTTTCTAAATTTTGATCTGCGAGTACTACGAAAAAAAAATCACCAGCTGGTGGGGGGGGGAATAAATAAGAGATCTTGGTATTTTCTAAATTTATTTTTGTGTTCCAATATTTTTATTTTGAAAAGTAAAATTGCTTTTACATAATAAGTCTTAAAAAGTATTTGAATTGTTAGTTTTATTTTGGTTGTGATATTAAATATGATACTGATCAGTATATTTTGGTAAATTATGAAATAGTAACTATTGAAATATTAACTTGAATTTATTTAGTATCATTCTGTTTTTTGAGCGTGTTGTTTATGTTTCATACATAATTATTTCTGAATTTTAGTATTTGCATTTTCATGAAATTATACTGAAATTTAGTAGTATTATTCTATGTATTTAATTGCAGTATTAAAATAAATAGTTTAACATGTGCTCATTTTAAAAACCCCATTAAAAAATTAATTGTTTTCCCTAACTTGTGTTAAATTTTTCCTGCATGAATTTAAGATCTGGTAAAATAGTTAAAATGAATGACAAAACAAATGAATTACCAGATGAATCTGGTATTGTAATGCAGGCTACTAATTCTATCGCTATCATTCCTTTTGACCCGAACAACTCTATGAATGTAAGTTCTTGGCTTAAATACTTTAATGATAAATGTCAAAAGTATAACTTAGATGATAAATGGAAATTAAACAATATAACAGCATACTTAAAAAACAGTTCCTTAACTGAATATGTAAATTCCTAAGATACAATTAAAACTTGGGAGGAATTCGTTTCCTTTTTAACTGAAAGATACATCTCCCCTAACCTAGTCAATTTGAGTGATTTCACTTTGACATCATTCAAAGAAGGTGATGATATAACTCTATACTTCCAAGAAAAATTAAAAATAGGCAGACACTTAAATTTAGCTACAAGTATGATTCTTGAGGGACTTTCGGATGGCTTGCCAGTTAATCTAAGACAACTTCTTGCTATAAATTCCCCTAACAATCCCACAGAATGGCTCATAACGGCCACAAAATTGATCAAAATTCAAAAATCGGACGTAAATCAAATTAACCCTAGCCATTCTGCAACCCAAAATTTAAAAACAAACTCTGTTAATGGTAACCAATGGCAGCCAAGAAATTTTAGGCCCCATAACTTTACACCCAGGCAAAATTTTAGGCCAAAGACCAAATTCTCCTCCCAGGCAAAATTTCATACAAAATAACTATTACCAAACTCCTTCCCCAGCCAAACTTTCAGACCTTTTAGTAATGCTAACACCCATTTTCAAGACAAATTGCCACCCTCACCATGCTGGCTTTGCACAAAACAAGGCATTGCTAGTGCTTATCATTGGAAACAAACTTGCCCATTTGGATTTTCCGCAGGACAATTGCCATCTTCCAATCCTGCTTTGACCCTCCAAAGGAGGAAAATCAACAATGACAATTACCTACAGTATCCGGATACTAGAAAAGAAACCCGTTGCCATGTGTTTTAGACACTGGTTCAACTATCTCTTTAATCCCACGTGATTTAGTGACAAAAAACAATGTAAAAATGACAAATGCTCAAGGTATAATTGTGCAGCAAACCCGGGGTACAATTAGCCTTACTAAAACATGTACATTTTCATTAAAAATTGGTACCATATACAATACTGTGACTATGTATGTTCTAGATCATACTTTACCTTATATAATCCTAGGAATGCCAGAATTGGCAAAATATGACATAACTATAGACTGTAGTAAACAAAAAAAATTGTCAAAATAGAAAAAACTTAAATAAAAGTCAAAATGATAAAAATCATTCAAATGATAAAAACAAACAAAACATTTCTTTACCTATTTCTGAATGTAAACAAATAAACTCCCATTGTTCTCAGACCACTGAGGATCAGGTTCACCCTCCTCAGTCTGTCACAGAGAATAAATGTGAGTTAGGAAAAGAAGTAAAAGATATAATTAAAAATTTTGATTCAGTTTTTCAAAGGACAAGTATGATGTTGGTGCACTCAGAATTGAACCACAGAGAATTGTGCTCAATTCTGACTTGCCAGTTAGTCTGAGACCTTATCGTACTTCTCCTGTTGAGGAACAAGAAATAAAGAGCAGGTTGAGAAATTGTTGCATGCTGGTTTAATTAAAGAAAGTAATAGTCCCTATTCATCTCCTGTAACTTTAGCTTTTAAACGCGATGAGGGTAAAAAGACTCGATTATGCATAGATTTCAGGAAATTAAATGCTCTATGCAAATCAGTCTCTGAACCCTTACCCCTCATGGATAGTCTACTAGATAAATTATCAAAATCAAAAAATTTTTCCTCTTTGGACTTGGCTTCTGGGTATTGGCATGTGCCCATTCACCCAAAAGACACTGAAAAACTAGTTTTCTGCACAAATTTTGGCTTATATGAATGGTGCAGATTACCATTTGGCATTAAAGTAGCTTCCGCAGTTTTTAAAAGATTAATTCGAAGAATATTAACTAAATATAAAATTGATTTTGCTTGCAATTATTTCGATGATATCAATGTGTACTCTTCATCTGAACTAGAACATTGGAAACATCTTAAAACAATCTTTGAAATATGTGAAAAAGAAAACATTAAATTGAAACTATCCAAATGGGCTTTTGCCCAAACTAAAATTAGCTTTTTTGGTCATGAAATTGAACAAGGTAAAGTTTCCCCTAATACTGCTAATATTGAAACTATCAAAAAATTGCAGCCCCCACTAATGTTAAAGAACTTCAAAGATTCTTAGGTTCTGTAAATGTTTACAATAAATTTATTCCTCAATATGCTAAACTTAGATACCCTTTAAATCAACTTTTGAAAAAAGATGTAAAATTTAACTGGACAAATGAATGTCAGGATGCATTTGACAAACTTAAAGAAACCCTAACAACTAAACCGGTTTTAAATTTATATAACCCTGATGTAACTTGTCATGCTTTTGTCGATGCATCACAAAAAAGTGTTGGAGCTGTTTTGAAACAACCTGGTGCCTCTGATGTTTTACATCCAATAGCTTATCATTCTAGAACTTTAAGAGAGTATGAAAAAAATTATGCTATAACTGAATTAGAATGTCTTGCAATAGTTGATGCTTTAGATAAATTTTACTATTACCTCCACGGGCAAAAATTTGTCATTCATACTGATCACGCGGCTCTTGTTTGGCTCAAAAATGTTAAAAACTTAAGAGGTAGGTTATTCTGCTGGTCATGAAAGTTAAGTATGCTTCACTATGAAATTAAATATCAAAAAGGTTGCACTAACATTGAAGCAGATATGTTATGTAGGCATCCAGGTTCTCACCATTTTCAACATTCAGTACATTTGTTAGACATAAATGAAATAAAAAATCAACAAAAAAATAATAATCTCTGTGGACCTAAGTATCATGAAGTTAAAGATGTAATAATAATAAAAAAGAAAAATTTGTATAAAATAGTTGTCCCATTTTCATTAAGACTTAAATTGTTAAATCAAGCTCATGAACAATTTGGTCATCCTGGTGTCCAAAAAATGTTAAATTTAATTACTCCTCAGTATTATTGGCCTAATATTACCTCTGATATAACTGAATTTGTTAAACATTGCTCTGTTTGTCAACTTAACAAAAAGCGAAAACAAAAAAGATTTGGCCTGCTCCAACAAGTACCTCCTACTAGTATACCTTTCGAATGTATTTCTGTAGATATTGTTAGAGGTTTCAATTATTAGAACTCAACAAAAAAAACCTTCATATTGTGATTGACCATGCAATAAGACATGTTTGAGCTTTTCCTTCAAAAAATGAAAACTCTGAAACTTACATTAATATTCTAAAACAAATTTTCCAAATTCAGGTCCCTGCAAAATTATTAACTGATAGAAATGCTGCATTTGCTTCCTCTCGATTTAAAAAATTCCTAAGAAATTATAATGTTAAACATCTTTTAACCACAGCCCATCACCCACAAACGAATGGCAAAGTTGAACGTGTTAATCAATCATTAGTAACTAGGCTTAATTGTAAAATTAATTCCACTTCCACTAAAGTTCCTTGAACTAAATTATTAGACAGTGTTACTAATGAGTATAACTTAACTCCCCATTCAATAACCAAATATCCACCTGCCTACTTGTTGCATGGTACATTACCTTATGATTCCCCTATTGGTCAAAATAGTTATTATGAACCTGTTAACGAAGCACGTAATTTGGCTTTACAAAGAACAGTAGATTACCATAACAAAAGCAAAATAAGATATGATGCACGTTTTGTTGACAAGAAATTTAACCCAGGTGATCTTGTTGTTTATGAAGAATTCCATTATCCTAATACTAGAAAATTAACTCCTCCTTTTTCTGGCCCATATGAAATTATTAAACAATGTTCTGAAGTAACTTATGAAATTAATAAACCAAATCCTTTAACAAAACAAGCCACACAAATTGTACATATTTCTAAATTAAGATGTTTTCATTCACCAGATAAACTTAAATTAAGTCATGAATAATAAATTAACTGCTTGAAATAAAAAAGCTTGTCTTGCCTTATAATTCTGTCCCTTTTGGCAAGAGTCGGTCCGTTCAAAAATCATTTCCCCATGGAGGGCTGAGTCTTACATATTTTTCTTCTTTGGTGTTTCCCAAACAACAAAACGATGATAAATGAAATGAGACTTACTGTTTTTCAAAAAAAAACAGCGTTTAACAATATTGTGGTTTGTTCTGTGCATTGTCTCTCTCTCTCTGGAGAATGCATGAAACAGATCACAAATACCTTGTCCCTTTTTTGCCCAGACTTGGTGATACTCCCAGTTGCTAAGGCAACATCATCAAGATTTAAAAAAAATACTTTTGTCACTGATGTTAAACTCAATGAAATGTCACTGACATCAAACATTAGTATATTCATATTTTTCTATTTGAAACATATTTGTATTTTTTTATCAATGTTTTTCATACCATTTTAGTTGCATATACAATTGAATATTTACATTAAATTATTTTTCATATAAACAAATCAGTAGTTCAACTACTATTGAAAGAACTTTTATTTGAAGAACTTTTCATCACGTGAATGGAACTTTTTTCTACAGTCAACTAGCTAGTGTTTATTGGAGTACTCCAGGGAACATGATATATAAAATGTTTGTATATATATTCTATATGAAACCAGTATCATAAGACTTCTTGCTGGAGGTATTCAAAGATTTAGAATGAATTTAACTAAATTAGCATCCCTTCCTTCAGTTATCAGTCAGGCGTAAATTACATTTGAAACTGTCTAGAAAATGTGATATATACCATGTTTTACCAATTATATCATCAACCAAAAAAAGATTTCTTTTTTTCTATCTTTATTATTTTAAACAAAATAAGATATTCAATTTTCATATGTAAACATTAAAATTATACGAGTACCTGAACAATATTTGCTGCTTCCTAGCAATATCAAAAGATAATATTTAAATTTCTTCAAACACTAGAGCTCATTAATACAATTTATTACATTCTGATTTCATAATCAAGTAAACAATAAAGCCTCTAAATTGTTAAAAGAAAGCAATTGGTGGTTTTGTCGACAAATTTTTAGAATATTTTTCTTTACGGTTTTTGTGTATTTTAACAAGCAATGCATTAGGAGCCTACATTTCAGATATGATGGGAAGGAGTTCCAGTATAAAATGTTGCTTACATAATTAGAATAACATTTATATTATTAAGTTACTTTGACATATCAAACAAAATTATATGTTGTTAATTTTAAACTACATCAAAATTTCTTTTCCTGTCAGTTTACTAAGAACCTTCTAAAAATGTTCTACCAAGAACATTTTTATTTCATATCGATTTACACAATTAATTCAAATGGATTTAAGCAGATCTATTTGATATTTAAAAATATAATAGACATAATTTCCATAAGAAGTCGGAGTCTCATCTGATATTTCGCAATTTTTAAACCTTTGACGTCACGCGTGCAATATTGCCCTAAAAAGCCGCGTTTTGAAATTGCTGAACGAATTCGATGGTCATCCGTATGTATCAACAACTTTGTTGTCAAAACTGACAGAAATGCTTAGAGAGGTTATCCATGTTGCAACTCCATCTTGTAACTCATCAAGTGAAAAGATTGCAATGATTCTAGACTTAACGTGGTATGTGTCTGATTTGAAAGACTGAAAATTTTCTTATGAAATGATTTAGAAAGTATGCGTGAACAGATTTTCCTCAGAAGCACAGTCAGGTCTGTAATCATTTTCCTAAGATTATCCATCCGTTAATGCACATGGATAAAGCCAAACACGTGAACAATTTAATAAAAAAATTACCAATATTTTAATACAAATTTTTATATATATAATTTTTTATTTTGAAAACTTTCGAAGCTCCACAGACTGGACAGATTGGTTTATTTTATTATAAGCCTGGTGTTTTTCATTTAAGCTGGTAAATATAAATATAGTGTAAGACCAAATTGAGAATATTTTCCGTGTTATGAGCAGCGTCTCTAACGAAGGAAGTTGTTTGAATGTATATCGCTTACCTTCCGTTTGAATTCGTCATCAACCAAATGCAGATTTTTTTAACTTTGTGGATGGACTTCTGTTGGGTGGATTGATTACATTTTCCGATGTTGCATGTAAATGAAATTAGGGCGTTATTTCTTTCAAAAAATAAAAGATTGACAATCAACGATATGACTGGAAATGTGACACTTTTTTATATTGTACATAGTTGAAAAGTTTGTGCAAAAATGTTTTTGAATTGAAGAAAAAAATTAAATTCCCACAAGAAATATAAAACAAAACTAAAATACAATGTCTTAAATGTTTAAAAGTTTTCTAATCGTTTCTGAAACGTTTTACAAGCCATGTTCAATGTGGCCTCAGCAGATCTTAGATTTTTTATTCTTCTTTTATGCATGTGGTCATTTTTACACAGACTTACTAGTAAATATTCCATTTTAGTAAACTCATCTGGCTAAACACTACTCTTTAATTCAAAGGTTCTATAAATCTCGTAGATAGTACCAAACCATTTCCCAAATCACCGAACGCTGATTAGTTTCAATAAGTTTTTAGTAATTTACTATACAATGATAATTAATTAACTTAGACATTGCGAGTGACAAATCGGAGGAAAAGGAATACAATGATTGAAAATTATTTTATTTATTTCTATAAAATTTTTAATTCAATAAGAATGACAGCATTAAAGATAAAATAATATTTTCTTTACGAGAAACCATAGTTTCTATTCAAGAAAAAATTAATAATTTTTCAGGAAACCATCAATAAATTTTTGGTATGCTCCATAGGATCTGTGAAAGAATTTTGGAAAATAATCTATTGATTATTTTAGTTTTCTGAAGATGAGTATTTTTTTTTATTTGGGATAACATAGAATGTCCGCTATATCGACCGACTTCCAGTATAATGATTCGTCATTAGGAATTTTTAAAATTTCAACACTCTGTTTGAAGATGTCAAATGCTGTTTAAAGTAGAGAGTTTTAATGTTATGCTTTAAAGATACTCTGAAATATTAAATTTGTTAAATTATAAAATTGAAATATTAAATACTTACTGCTGTAGCTCTCAATGTTTACTTAAAATAAGAACCTCATTTTGTAGAAAGGTTGCTAAAATTGTTCGTTATAGTTATTTTTGACGATTAAATTTTTAACCAAATGATTTATATAATTACTTCCGGTAAAAGATTTAAATAAACGATTTAGCTTTTACAATCGTTCCGCTTTTAATTTTGCTGTTTTGACCTTCTAGCAGGCGAACGTATGAGAGAGAAACTCTACAGAAATGTTTTGTTTCATATCTTTTTACTTAAGAGCATTACGAAAGTATGACCTTGGCTATTCTTCAGTCTCCTTCCAACGTACTTCTAATCATGGTTTGCAATTCGAGGCGCTAATAGAACTTTGCGAATGTGCTATTTATAGTTCAGAGTTAAGCACGACAGTTTAGGCTAATCAGTAAAATAAATATAAAGCTGACTTCTTGTTTTTTAAATATAAATTTCAATTGCTTTTATTTCCATCTTACATTTTTTACAGATTTATATTAAAAATGTGAACATTTCAGAGGACTAATTGTTTTTTGAATGTGAATTGAAATTTTGTCTAATTGAACAAACAATTTCATTTCATTTTGTTTGCACGTCACTCAGTTAAATTTAAGTCATAATAATTATATGTTTATATGTATATGTTTAATAATGTTTCTGTGTTTTATGCTTACAATGTTTCCGTTCTTTTTAAATAAAATTTGTGATAAATAATTATACTTATTAAACCTCACCGAATTCCACCACAATTTTAATAGCTGCCCTTTTAAAAATGGATATTTTGCAATAGCGTGTCTAGGAAATACAGGCGAATTTTTATGTTGGTATAGAACATGCGCCCTCTGGAAGGTTCAATAAAAGAAATTAAACGATTTAAAGAACAAAGATTTCAACACGTTGTAAACTGAAGAAAGAACTGTCTCCAAGAAGGCGCTTCATACACCATGTAAATGAATTTAGGGAGTTCTTAAATCGGAGGGTTTACGAATTCCCCATTTTTGTAATTCAAAGTACAGTGAAGGAAATCGATTATTTGCTTACCAGAAGTGCCTTTCCCCTCTGACTGATTTTGGACAGATTTGGCAGAAACCTACGATTTTGGTGGAAGGGTTGCATGTCAAATTTTGTCAACTTATCTCATTGTTCATTTCGGTGATCGTGTTCTCATTCACACGAAGAAACACACGGACAATATTCAAAGAACAGGTTTAAGGGCTTAATATTTTTTAAACGCAAAACTTTTGCAAAATAATGAGATCAAGTGTTTTTGCGATAACTGTATTTTCTCCTTGTATTCTGCATTGTCCAGAAAATGAAAGTTATTTGTTCGTCCTTTGCCATAGGAAGAAATCCGAATAATGGAAAATACCATTGCAACTGGAGGTGTAATCCTTTTGAAACTCGATTTATCTAGAAACCAACTTGCGGCAAACTACCACGTGTATGTGAGGCCTATCAGAAATTTGAACATCTCAGCCTGGATCAGACCCAAAAGCAATATAAAATTGTTTAAACAAAAATATAGAGGTTGGTCCTAAATTAATGGAACCATTTCAAAAATTAATTTTAAAAAACTATTAATTAATGCAATTTTTTAAATGAGGGATCAAATTAAAAAGCTTTATTCATAAAGGTAGAGTACCATTATAGTTTTCAAAATTTGCTACATCGAGACCTTTCCATACACAATGGCTACCAATCAGCAGAAACCGATTTGCGCTTTGTGGTTTAGTATTTTTTTTCTTCTTAAATATCACGAAACCTATACAGTTTTCGAAATAAAATCAATTTAACAAATTAAAGAGCGAAAAATTCCCTACAAATATATTCTATTATTTTTCTTCTACTTTAATTGTTTACCAGATAGGGTCTCAAAAATGGGAGATATCTAATAATTTATGAACACCAAACTCCCAGAAAAAAGGGAGAAACTCCATTTCGCCGGTTACTGCTGCTCTTATCTTCTTCTAGCTCCCCATGAAGGTACAGGAAGTAACAGGGGCAAGTTTTTAGAAATTCCCAGAATTTCTTAACAGAAGAGAAAGGATGTGGTCATAAAGATCCTATGCGTGTGCTGACTGTTTAGGAACGGAGGGTGGACACAAGACAGAGATGCTTCACTGTCTTTTCATTTAACGCTCCAACCGTCGCGCCTATGTACTAGGTAATTATATCCTACATCGTAATATATAATTTTATCTTGTTTTTTTACAAAAATGAATGCTACCCTCATTTATAAAATATGCATTTATTAGCTATATACTTAACAAAGATTATATAATCAAAAATCGCATTTAATTTATGAAAAAAACGATATAAGTATGTAATGCGATGCACAATATAAATATCTCCTACATAGAACACCGCCCTCATACCTCCTTGTCTACAACCATTTTGGTTACTGAACGTTTGAATGGGTAGCGTCTCCCACGTGCGAGTGAATTCTAGAAGGCTAAATTTAATCATATAAATATATCTTCGATTCTTAAAAGTGCCTCAAGGATCAAAAATTATCTTACGTGAAGGTAGATTCTTCGACACAGATCTTTCCTACAATAAATTTATTCGTTGAGTTATAAAACAGTAAACTCTATTTTAAATCCAAAAAGACTATTCTTGTATTAAAAAGGCAAGTTAAAAGTATCTGCAGAAAACCTTAAAAATAAATTATTTCACTTGCAATCTAATAGAGGATGGAATGTACTTACTCATGCATTTTTTGTAGGAGTAATTGCTTCTGAAGAATGATTGTAATAATTTTTTCTAGTTTCTAGAATAAATTCGAAAGTTGGGGGAAATTCCTTGTCTTGTTGGCGTTAAAATACTTCTTTATTCTTCAATAATTTATAGAATTTATATTAGTTTTATGAATCATGTCTTTCTCTCAGTTCTCGTTCTTTGTGATTTTCTTCATCTCTGGATTTTCATTCGATTTCTTAAACACTGATCTTTCCTAAAATAAATTTATTCGGGGCTTTATAAAACAGTAAAAACTATGTTAATCACTAAAAATCTATTCTTGCATTAAAAATCCAGGGAATTTAAAATTCGTCGAAAAAAGGCTTAAAATCGATTATTTCACTTGGAACCTAATAGAGGACGGCATGTACTTATATATTCATTTTTATTGGAGCCTTTGCATCTGAAGAATGATTCGAATGATTTTTTTCTCGTTTATGGAATAAATTCGAAAATTGGGGAAATTCGTTGCCGCTTTGGCGTTAAAATACTTCATAGATTCGCCCAAAACTTGTTTCAAGCACGAATATCAGATGCAGATAAAATCTGATCAAAATTAAATAATAGAACTATTTTTTGTTCTATAAATCATTTTTGAGTTGTTGCTTCTTTGTGATTCTCTTCATTCTCTGGATTTTATTCGACTACGACTTCTTAAACTGACTCATATTTGACCAGTTTTCGATTGAATAAGAATGTTCGTTGAGGTACCAAATGCAAGGAACAATCTGAGATACAACTATTAAAATCATTAAAACGAAAAATTGTGATGTTCCCCATATTTTAACAAATTCCTTGTTTCAGACAACTCTTAATCTATGAAACATATTTTTTGAAATTATGTCTGTCAACCCGTAAACAGGTAACTCAAACTCACAAAAAGCTAGCAAGATGAAATTTTGTAAGTGTTACACAAAAATTACAGATTTCTATCATTTCTTGGATGAAATCCGTCAAAGGGAAACATGTCTGCGTATCCGTCCAATTACACGTGAACCTAATAATTCAGAAATATAGCAAGCAAGATGGATGAATTTTGGAATATAGCAATATCATCAGAATTATAAATATTTTTCATGTTTTGGACCAGCTACTGCAAATAGTTGGCTCTCTCTCTCCAGGATTAATGATAGTTACAAAGTGACTAAATTTCAATGAAAATATTATTTAAAAATTGATTAAATTAATTAATCAAACATTAATAAAAATTCTTAGCATTATATATAAAGGCGCACACAGGAGAGTTTTTAGAGCTCACGATGAACCGGAAATCGTTATATGAGAGTCCACTATATTTTGAATGAATTTAATGTTGTCAATATATTATACATTGCTTAATTACACTTCAAATATGTTTACTTTTACTGTATGATGCATGAAAAAATTCCAGTTTCATAAAATGTCTTTATACATTTTTGGTGAAGGAAATTATTATGATTTGCGTAATCTGCTTAAATGTTAATAAGTGGGATTATTAAATATATAGTTGCACTAGTTATATAGTCCACAAAAACCTCTCATAGCATTTGTCATGAAATATAGGTAAAATTCCATACATAAATAAACGTAAAGCAATTGCTTGAGCTTGAAACATTTTCTTAAACCCTTATTATTTATTTTTATCATTTTTATTATTATTTTAGGTCAATTGCCTAAGTATAAGCGTTTTAATTCGTTTTGAAAAGTTATTAACCATTGAGAAAAATAATAAGGTAGTCAGATCCTATGACATGATGCAATTGGAAAGAATATACCGAATTACAGAAAATGGAAGGTTTTTTTCATATCAGTACTTTTGAACTGCAAGCAAAAAAGACAGTGTGCTGGTCTTTGACCTAGCGAAGAAAAGTCTCTGTTCCAATTCGACCGTTAAGTATGTTTCAGTCTTTAAAATTGTTTCTTACGTAGCCGCAACTGAACATGTTCGTCGATGTTCTTTGTCATGAATTTTCATTAACGCAATTAAAACAAACGAATATGTAAGGATTTTCAATTCTTTAAATCCGTTTCATGATAGTAGCCGTTTTAAGGTTTTCATTATTTGGCGTATCAGAGGTGAGCATAGCACTATTAGAACAGTTAAGTCTTTTTGCAATAATGACGAGACATATAACTATAAATATGTGGACACTGCAAAAGCAGAAACTTAATAAAACAAATCGCATTGAAAAAAATAGCTCAGCCTTTAAACAATGGGACCAAATGCAGGGCCCTAAGAGCCACACAACTATATACGAATCCCACCGGAAAGCGACACCCTGCTTACTTATACGGAGGATTCTCGTCTACATATTTAAGCTGTTGACGATATAAGACAAAACATGTTTTTTTTTATCTCGGATTGTGGTGTCGTACAGGAATAATCAGGAAGTGACCTATAAGCAAAGCAAATTTTGGGAACTGTCCCTTCCCCAACATCCAAAACCAGATAATTATTTTAATAATTTTAACTCATCCGCTGTGGAAGCAAATGTTAAGTAACAAATATCATGGTGATTCGAAATAATGAATCCTTTAATTGCGCGTCACCTTTAAGAGAACTGGTTTTAATTCTTCGCATTTCAAAAAATTTAAATCTCAAATTTGAAAGTAATTCTGAACAAAATTGTAAAAAAAATTCTTAACGTTCCGATTGTATCTGAAAACCTCGATACAAAGATTCCCGAGACTGTTGACTTGTGAGTCAGTCAGGCAGCAGCGAAAAAAATTAAACAGCATTAATCTGGAAGCCAACCTTAAAACACAAAATAAGAATTCAAAGAATAATTATTTGAAATTTCGTTCTATTTAAATTAATTGAAAAGCAAGTACACTGACGTTGTAAGTCAAATGACAGCAAAATTCAAATCCAAATCGCATACACACTTGCAGCAAGTATGATATTTCTTGGTATTAGCTTGTCAGGACACACTTGACGCGACGACTTTGCAACGAACTTCCTGCAAAGTAACAAAGCATATAATTGATCACTGTGCTTGAAATTCAAGTTTGCTGCAAAGTTGACACTGCACACTGACACACCACGACCTGGATACAGTTGTATATATCTGGTTTTGATCTTTGTCTCTGTTTTAAAAACCATCCAGTTTTTAATAGCATCTCCTAGACCGTCCTCCTTTTTATTAATTCAATAAATCAAAAAAACTGACTAGGACTTTTTATAAAAAAATCTTACTTTTGAACAATTCTCCATCTTTTCACTAAATATAGAACTCGCACTTTAAAGAAAACAATATATCGCCTTTTTCTTAAGGTATGTGACTACCCCAAAATCCTCGTTTTGGTGAAAATTTTCGAATTTTTTTTTATGTGCTCATTTTATAGCCCATACATTTAGGATTCCAAAACTGCTTCAGTTTTGTTTTTACGATAATTAGAAGCGAAGTTATAGTATAATTAATAAACCGGAAATGGGTTTGTTGATACCGGAAGTTGTCGTTTAAAGAGACGTGAAAATGTAAACAATTAGTTTGAACGACTATTTTGTGACTTTTAAGCAATATAAATGCCCAAATCTTTTTTAAAATATAGATCTACGTTTCCTTTATTTATTTTTTATTAATTTTATTTGCATCTGGCAGCTGTTTTTGTATTCAAGTTTGTGTTACTTAACGGCAATACTATTATCGTTTGCAGTTTGTTTACACTGTTATTGTAAAAACGTTATTCTTGTTTACTGGCTATTTCTCGATATTTTTAGTGTCAACTCTTTTATTTATCTTATTTTAAGTTTAATTTATTTATTAATCACTTCAAAATGCCAAAAGCTAGGTCTAAGAAGTTTAAAAAGCGTAGCTTTCATGGAAACAGGCACAGAAATTCTGTCCCCAAGAATAATGTGTCTACTGCAAGTGCAACAAAATTGAACACTTTGGAAAGTTCTGATGGGCTAGAATATGACTTTCAGGAGTTAAAAGGAAACAGAATAATTGATATCCAAACTTTACTTGGAGTATTTTCGATTCTTTCTTGTCCAAAATGTTTTGCAACTGGATTGAAACTGACTGAAGATTCTAAAGAAGGACTTTGCTATAGTTTGCAAATGTGGATTTATGGCTGGATTTACATCAACTCCCAAAGAGAATAAAAAGTGTTCTTTAAATACTTTGTTGGTATTTGGCTTGAGATTAATGGGCAGAGGATTTTCTGCTGGGATGAAATTGTTATGTACTTTAAATTTGCCATATGTTTGCAAGAAAACATTCAGAACTCATGAACTCAAACTGTTGGAAGCAGTGAAGTATAGTTGTGAAGAAAATATGAAAGCTGCATCAAAAGAAGTGCAAAATTTTAAAAAAACCACAACTTGTGGTGTTTCTGTTGATGGCACGTGGCAACGGAGAGGCCATATGTCACTAAATGGCTGCGTCTCAGTTATTTCCATCGACACTGGGAAAATATTGGATTTGGAAGTTATGACGCAATATTGTAAAATGTGTGAAATGAACATCAAATGCGACCATGAATGTTCCAACTACAAAGGTTCATCTGGAAATATGGAATCTGTTGGAGCTTTCAGAATTTTTGAAAGATCCGTAATGAAACGAGAATTACAATACACTGAATACTACGGAGATGGTGATTCCAAGGCCTTTTTGAAAGTGAAGGATATCTATGGGGAGGACACAGTTACAAAGCTCGAATGTATAGGACATGTACAAAAAAAGAGTAGACTCACGACTTAGGAAATTTTTAAAAAAACCAAAGGACTCGGTGGAAAAGGTAAATTAACCGATAAATTTATCGACAAACTTCAAAATTAATACGGCATTGCTATCCGCAGCAATGCTGGATGTATCGAAAAGATGCAGTCTGCAGTAATAGATGCTTTCTTTCACTGCTGTTCTAGCAATCGAAACCTCATGCATGGGCAGTGTCCAGATGGGAAAGACAGTTGGTGTCGATATAAGCGAGCTTTATCCGACAAAAGACAATATTTGGAAAAATCACCAGGTCTCCCTAATTCTGTCATGAAAGTGATAAAAGCAACTTATCTAGAACTGTGTGACAAAAACTTGCTAAAAAAATGCCTGCATGGTATGACACAGAACAATAATGAAAGTTTCAACAACGTCTTGTGGACTATTTTACCGAAAGAAACACTTGTTCAGCAGAAAACTTTGTTTTTAGGTTCATATATTGCAGTTTTATTGTTTAATTCAGGATATTTAGGACTGTTACCTATTTTCAATTACTTAAAAATACCAATTGTTCCACTGACACTAAAAAAATATATGGGAATCGACAAAGAGAGAGTTATGAAATCGAAACGTCAATCGTTACCTTCCACAAAACTCTCCAGAAAAAAGCAAAAAGCTAAAAAAAAATCAAAATTAGTTAAAAATGAAGTTAAAGAGGGTTTGACATATAAATATGGTGAATTTTAAGAATGCAAAGTGGGTAGAAAATGTTTTGTGCTGTATTAAAATCTTTAAATGTGTTTTGTGAGAAACTGTGCTTTTCAGTATTTGACTTTACGCTAAACATCACAACAAAAATTCTTTTTAAGATATTGAATTGAAATTTTGAGAAAATGTTTTAATCAGTTCTATCTGTATTATGAACTAGAATCTAACCCCTATCTACATATTTATTTATTATATTGCCTTTTTTGTAAAACGAAACGTTAGTTTTTTTTTAATGAGTTTTGGCACAAAATTTGGAATATATCAAAAACTTTTAGAAATTTTGCAAATCTTTTAGTTCATAACACAGATAAAGATGTTATTAATGTACTGTATAAATATTATTGAAATATATTTATAGGAATTTTTAGTAGAAGGTTTGCCGTAACTGTAATTTTTTACTAAAAATTGTCAATATTTCCAAAGTCAAAAAAATTTCATATAAATTACATTTAAATTCATAGTTTTATATTCCATTTTAATTAAAAACATATTTTTTTAATTGAAAATTCAAATATTTAAAAAAAGTGCTCCGAAGGTAGTCACATACCTTAATGTTGAAATTTTAACGTTGATAAACAAAAATAGTCGATGTTTGTTAAAAAATAATAACTTACTTTGTGTCTCATATTTTTAAAAGTAATTACTTTTGAACCCTAATTTAGTAACTTCTTCCGCTACCAAAACGTAGTTATTAACGAAAACCGCTCTCTCTTTGACTTCAAATCATATTCTCAATTCAAAATTTAAAAATTAATGAAATCAAGAAGAGAGTTTAAAATAAAACGTGCAGATACACGATCTATTAGCACAATCTATCATCGGCAATAGAAGTCTGGCTGGCTGAGTAGCTGTAGCGACCGGTTAGGAAGAGAGTTGCAGGGGTTTCGAATCCAAGGTTCGTCTGCGTACCCTAGTTTTGCTATAGTTTGAAATGAGTTTGACGCGACAAGCTTGCTGCAAGTTCGACGAGTGGTGGCTTCGTCGTTTGCTATAGCTTGTTTCAAACTTCCACGTCTGGCGTGTCAAACTTGTTGCAAGCTTCCACACTTGCAGAGCAAGATTGCTGAAAACTGAAATTGCTATCTGGGAATTAACCTGAGGGTACCTAAAGAAATCTAAAAGATACGGATGTTCAAGGCAAGTTCTTTATATGCAGATCCGGCCTGTTTTCAAATGCAACATAAAAATTCCTTATTTGTAACTATGATTTTAATTGCAGGGAGGGAATAGGGAGTATCGCCGAAATTGGACTACATGCACATTTTTGAATGTACAGTGATGGAGATTTAAATTTAATGGAAAAAAGTAGCATACTTTTTTGTAGTTTATTTATATTCAAAACAGTGAAATTAACTTTTTGTGAAATGCTCTCTAAATTATGAAAAAGCAATAGTTTCAATTTCCCCCTCGAAATAATCTCATATCCTAAAAACAGCTGCAATGTACAACGAAATAAATAACTGTGTTCTTGAACCAATGAATCAACAGAATTTTTGCGCTAATAAACACCTCTGGTTAATGAAAAATACTGACGATACTTTTTTATGTTCAAAACATTATTTAATATTGTAAAAATCATAGTATAGCAACCTCAAGATTTTCACTTTCACCTTTTTAATATATTGGCTGTTCATATATTTATTTTGATTAATCTTTATTCTTCATTTTAATATCTTTTGATTTCATTGAGTTCCTTGTATCACTTTAATGTTACAGTTTTCATAACCGATTTTTGAGTTCTATTTTGATGTGCACGAATATATTTATGGACGGAATAAATTATACAAATACAGAGGAAAAAATAAACGAATCATAATAAATAAATAAAAACGCATCAATATTTTAGAAGTTTCTGCCATAAACAATATATGAGATTCTACATTTCTATTTAATAATCTAGATGTGGAAACTTTGATGTAAGGATTTTATTGTTTGTGTAATCGTTATTCCAAATGTGAATACATTTTTACTGGAACACCAGGCATTTAAAATTATATTGAAACTACAAAATATATTCAGTAAATTAATTTAAAAATTTCTGACTTTATTTCTGAAGTCTACTATTAATCCTTTTTCACACACTCTGTCTTTCGCTCAACTTTGGTATCATCGGCCTGCCCCTGCCTGAACTTAAATAGACTTAAATTCAGTGCTGCGAAATTTAGCGCAGCATGCCTGTGTTTCGTATTTCCTCGGTGCATTTGCATACGGCGATTTCTTCTCAAACTGATAAGTAACGGATTATAAAACACTTGTTTCAGAAGCGCCTCTATCCCCTTTCCAGGAAACTTGTTTGGTTTGGTGAGCAGTATTGTCTTTTTACGTTAAACCTTTAAAAAGCCATTTTTTTCTACTAGTGGATAATTACTGGATTTAAAGTGTAGTTGTTTTATTTATAGCGTAGAAATACATATTAGCTGTGCTGCTTTTATTAGTGAGCCATCATTTTTTTTCCTGTTTGTTAGGAAAATGCTGTGCATCTGAAGATAAAAAAGGAATTTTATTTTTTTATAACACAACCCATCTGCGTGGGTGAAGATTTGGTACAAACAATTATGAAAAACTTGTAATGAACACCCGTTATAAACACTGACAGAAAAAATCCGCACACTAAGAAAGAGTTGTGCTTGATAAACTAAATTTGACAGGCGTGTTTATACATCTGAAAGATGACGTCTATTCAGCCTTCGCGTTAGGCGCATAAGTGTGGCGCTAGTAGCGCAACTATGGGCATGCAAATCAGGTTTGCTTTACATATGCACTGCAAAGTTCGCAAGCGTTATTTATCATTGAAATTTGACGTATTGAGTTGAGGTTAGTCAAGAATGTCTTTAAGAAGACGAAGAAGCCATTATCAACAGCTCACTGAGTTTGAACGATGTCATGCAGTAAGGCTACGAGAAGGTGGATTTTCTTTCCGCGATATTGTAGAAAGACTTGGCAGGAATGTATTCACTGTGCATGATTTCTGGCAGCAGTGGTCAAGGAAAGGTACTGCCTCAAGAAGACCGGGTTCAAAGCGGCCACCTGACACGGCCAAGTGAGAGGGAAGACCGCCGTTTTCGGCGTATGGCTGTGGAGCTTCGTACTGCGTCTGCGGCAGAATTTCGAGTTGGAGTTGGCACTACAGTGACACAAAGAATTGTTACAAATCGGTTACTTCAAGAACAGCTCCGAGACATTCTCCCTGTAGCGTGCATTCCACTGACTCCAAACCACTGCCGTTTGCGAAGTGAGTATTGTCAAGATAGAGCTCATTGGCGGACGGAATGGAGATCTGTGGTGTTTTCTGATGAAAGCCGGTTCGTCCTTGGTCCCAGTGAAGGCCGTGTGTTGGTTAGAAGGAGGCCAGGTTAGCGCCTGCAACCAACCTGTCTGCGGCCTAGACACACTGGACCTACACCTGGAGTTATGGTATGGGGAGTAATTTTCCATGGCAGCAGGAACACTCTTGTGGTTATCCCACGCATTAAATTCTGCGCCGAATGGTAAACCATTTTTAAAATTATGTAAAGTAAAGTAGGAAAAATGCGAGTCCAAAAAAAAGTCAATTTTTAGCATTTTTTGCAAACGTAGTAAATTTGGGATTTTGACCTCGTTTCTATGATGTAAACGGCATCATATGAAAATTACCGCTATTTCGATAGGGTAAAGCATCCAGTTCTAATAGATATGTGTCATTTCATAAGTAGTGTAATATTGAATTAAAAACTCAGTGCGTTTCAAGGATTATAAAGATTGTATTAAGTGATTACACGTTTCAAAGATAAACTACTGTATTTTAAACTGGAAATTATATGCGCTGTATTCTTTGGTCTTGGGCGCAGGATATGTTTTGGCCTACGGCGAAAAAATGGTTAAATCCAGCACTGTTTCATGCATATCGTCACTCAAGGTGCAAAAGTTCATATACCATGCATAGTTATCATTAAACACACAACATTTCACACTTTGAATGACGCAGTAAGTACAAGTTGAGCTACTGCCGTCATGCTAGGCATACATGTAAATCTGAATGACAGTCACACGAAAACAGTCGGTAACTGAGGGTGGAGTTCTAAGAGCTTTCGGAGTCCGCGTCCCAACACCCCTCGAAGGAGGTACATCACATCATAGGCGTAGAGGTAACGCTACCCCACCATTATTGTACACACCAGCGAAGCGAGAACCTGCTTACTGCTCCACCGGTTGCTTCTAATCAAATCACTGAGGCGCCCTAGAATGAGTGACGGTATAAACCAAACATTTCCATAAATCATATTGCGTGACATGCAGTTAAGGCCGGAATGGATCACCACTGTAGGAGAACACACGCAATACAACTTTCGGAGACTCCCTTTCTCCTCCACAACTTCCGAACCACTTATTTTTTATTGATTTTGATTTATTTACTATAGAAGAAATTGTTAAAAAATATATATAATGTTACATTAAATTGTGAAACATTTAATTTCGGGTCACCTTCAAAAGAAGTAGTTTCATTTCTTCGCATTTAACAAAATTTAATTTTGAATTTAAGAATAATTTTGAACAAAATTGCAAACCTTTTTTGTCATTATCTATAGATAATGTCAATATCTATAACATATAATCTTAGTCTAATACAAAGTTTCCCGAGTATGTTGATTTGTGAGTCAATCAGCCAACTGTGAAAAAATTCAACCATTCTGATCTGCAAGCCAATTTGAGAACATGAAAAAAATTCCTTTGAATAAGAATCTCAAATTTGATTTTAAATTGTATAATTGAAGAGCATGTAGACTGCCTTTGTAAATCAAATGACAGGATAAAATAAAATTACCAGAAAAAAATCTCGTGGAACTACCAGAGTTACGATGTCCAATGCAAGTTTCTTATTTACTGTGGAGGGCCAGTGCAAAAAGCCAACTGAAAAAGCACGTATTTTAATCATGCTTTTAATTTTGCACACAGGGAAGAAGTGGAGGAGAGTTAAGTTTTACACTGGAAATATGAAATTGTTTCTGCACAGCAAAAATCACATTCAACGCTATTTCTGAAAAACAAAAGAATTTTATGTATACGATTACCTAAAAAAATAAATAATGATATAATCAACTTTTTAATATTAAAATACTATTGAATTTTTCTTTGCAAGAGAGACAATTTTGAAATATTTCCTTCTCTACAATTTTTACACTTTCATTCTGGAAGTTTACCAGAATCTCTCATTTAAAACTTCTTGTAAATAACGAATTCAGCAAATAAGTTTCAACTAAGTGAGTTAACAGTTATTAATCCTCTGACTGCATATCTCTCGATTCCACAGGTTAGAAATTCGTCTGTTTTTTGCTGCATCCTGCGATTTTCCCAAACTTATGTGTTTGCCTAGTACTTTTAAAACGTTGAATCATATTATACTAATAAATCCTGCATGAAAATAACAATTAGGTTGCTCAACGGTATTTGAACATGTCTTAAAACGTTGCATCTAAATAGTAATTCAGCAAAATTATGCAGTCAGAGGGCTAAATGACAACTTGAAGACATAAATTTAATTTTTCTCATAAATCTAAATAAAAATAATTTAATTACTTTTTGAAGTTATTTTTATACATTTTAGAATTCATAATATCTTTGCATGAAATATTTGCTTGATGGATGAATTCTGAACGTCAAGATTTGTACGAAGAAAAAGTATATGTTCCACACTAGACTTTATAATTTAAAAAGAAAATTTAAAATTTGTCATCTTTTAGAAACTTAATTATTCAAGTTTTAATACATACTTTTTACTATATGAAACAAGTATCATAAGTCATTTTGCGGTAGGTTTTTAAGATTTGGATTGTATAAATTAATTTGCTTTAATTGCTTCATTTATCAGTCACGAGTTAATTATATGTGAAAATGTGATGTATAGCATTTTTGACCAATTCTATCATCAACCGAAAAGGTAATTTTTCTTTTTTTCTATCTTGAGCATTTTAAGCAAAATAAGATATTCACATTCCATATGTTAACATTAAAATTATACGAGTAACAGAACAAAATATGCTGCTTCATAGAATTATCAAACAATAAAATTTAAATTTATTTATACACTTCGCTACTACAGTTTATTAAATTCTGGATTCATAATTTTGTAAACAATAAAACCTATAAATTGAAAATTAAACAAAGCAATTTTCTTGGTTTTGTCGACAAATGTTTAGAACATTTTTATTTTCAATTTTTGTTTTCTTTGAAAACCAATGGATTAGGAGACTGCATTTCAAATATCATGGGAAGGCGTTCAGTATAAAATGTTTCTGACATAATAAGAATAACTTTTCTATTACTAAGTTATTTTGACTTAACAAACAAGATTATATATTCTTAATTTTAAACTATCTCAAAATTACTTTTCTCTCAGTTTAATAAAACCTTCTGTTTATTTTCTTTCAACCAAAAACATTTTTATTCCATATGGATTTACAGAAATTATTTATATGGATTTAAGCAGATCTATTTTATATTTAAAGACATATTTCTAACATTGACGTTAAGAATGGAATACATGAGAGACTCATTTGTTATTCCTCAATTTCTAAACCTGATACGTCACGCGTACAATATATGCCATAAAATGTAGCGTTTTGATTTTCTTGAACGTTCCCGTTGCTTATTGTTTTGAACCAATTTCTTTGTAAGAACTACTGGCAGAAGTGCTAAGAGAGGATATCTATGTTGCAACTTCATCTTGTATCTCATAAATGGAAATAGTGCAATTATTCTAGACTTAACACGGTATGTGTCTGATTTGAAAGACTGAAAATTGTCTTATGAAATAATTTAGTAAGTATTGTTTGAACAGGTTTGAATCAGAATCATTCACATCCGCAACTATTTGTCTAGGATAATTTATACGTGAATGTTACTTGAATAAAGCCAAACTCGTGGCAGTTTTATTCAAAAATTACCACTATTTATTAAAAAGTTTTCTATATAAATATTTTTAATTCAGGAATACAAATATAGCTGTGTTCCAATCTCTGTGTTTATATTATTTAAAGCCTAAAATGTATTATTTAGGCTGGTAAATATAAATTAAGACGAACTTGAATGTATTATCTGTGGAAAGAGAAGTGCTGTACTTGCGGCGCCTCTAACGAATAAAGCTGTTAAGTTGTTAGTGTTAGTTAAGTTAAGAAGTTAGTTGTTGTTAAGTTGTTGTTGCTGTTAGTTGTTAGTTAAGAAGTGTTAAGTTGTTATTCTTCTCTGGACTTCGTGTGCGATGAATCTTTTATGTGAGTCTTGATCTCAAAACTAAATAGAAAAGTGGTTAGGTTGACTGATTACTTTTTCAATGTTGCATAAGAATATAATTTGAACTTTATTTTTTAAAGAAATAGAAGACTGACAAACAACGATATGAATAGAAATGAGATATTACATTTAAAACTGTACATAATTGAAAAGTTTGTGCAAAAATGTTTTTAAATTAAAGGAAAAAATTTAATTCAAGCCAGAAATATATGGTGTTTCGAAACTTATGGGCAAAAATTTAAGGGGTGATAGAAAACATCTAAACAAGCAATTTTCACCATACAATGCATGAGGCGGAGAGCAAGCGGTGAACCGCTAGGAGGTCTCCGTTACTGTCACATAAAAGAATGAAACACCAAACGGATAGAGGAGGTACTAAATAATTTTATTGATAGCATTTGTGGCAAAATTACAGAAACTGCTACAAAGAAGACATGAAGATTGTGCGTATTTGAAATGCCTTCACGAGTAGAGGTGCTTTCATCCGTGCATAACACATGTGCTCTAAAATCAGGCTGCGCTGCGAGCTGTTGCAAAAACCAACTTGCAAACTCGGAACGTGGCGCATAATCTGCAGATATCAGGGCTTGAACTTTCTGTACATTGTAGGGGTGTAATCCTTCGTCCCGTAGTACTCGCCAAACAATCGAGTGGGGCACATTTACGGCACGGGAAACCTCTTGCGTGCTAATATCCGGAAGATCTGCCTTCCTTGCGGAGTGTTCACTACAACTTGTGGCGTCCGAACACTCCTGCCAAGCTATGTATCATGAATGCCGGTGACAAGGATCCCGTTTCACAAATGCACCGATGCAATCGCTCGAACATATTCCGGTCTGTCACGTGTCTTCTCGGGAAACGCTGCCTCTACAGTCTTTCGGCTTCCAAATCATTCCCATTCGCAAGACCATACATAAAATGCATGTCCGCCTTTTCCTGATGACTATACTTCGCCATGCCTTCTGAAATCCACGGTAGAAATGACGATGTGTAAGAAAACTCATGCTTTATGCTTTCCATTACAGCGCCGTATAGCGGTTCACCGCTTGCTCTCCGCCCAGGCATTGTATGGTGAAAATAGCTTGTTTAGATGTTTTCTATCACCCCTAAAATTTTTGCCCATGAGTTATGAAACACCCTGTATAAAACAATATAAAACAATACTAAAATATGCCTTTAAAATTAAAGTTTCATTTTGAAATAATCATAAATGGAAAACTAGTGGAAAATTGTTATCAAATAGCAACATTTTGCTGGAGGTCATTGGGTTGTTTTCACACAAAAAATTAAAAATTTACCATCAACGTGGATAGGCACTGTATGCAATATTTTTAGACAAAATAAGACTTGAAAACGCTGGTTTAACAATTTTTTAATCGTTTCTGAAGCGTTTCGCAAACCATGTTAAATGTGGCGTCAGCAAATCGTAGACTGTTTTCTGTTTTCATTATGAGGTCTATTTTTCACAGAATTACTGGTAAATATTCCATTTAAGCACACTTATCTTGTTAAACTCTATTCTTTAATACAAAGGTTCGGAAATCTGGCAGATGGTACCAAACCAGTTCCAAAACCACCGAAATCTGATTTATTTCCATAAGATTTGAGTAATTTATTAAAAAATAATACGGAATTAACTTAAACATTGCAAGTGGAAACTCGGAGAAAATGAATAAACTCATTTAAAATCATTTTCATTTATTTTTATAACATTTTTTATTCCACCAGAATGGCAGCATTAAAGACAAAATAATATTTTCTGTACGAGGCACCATAGTTTCTAACAAGGAAAAATTAATAAATTGTCTCGAAACTTTCACCAAAATCTTGTTATGCTTCATACGATATGTAAAAAAATTTTAAAAAATAATATATTGATTATTTTGGTTTTCTCTAGACGAGTATTCTGCTTTTTTCATTTGCGGTGTTGTAGAATTTCCGCTATACCGACCGATTCCGGGTTTAATTGCTTCATTTATCAGTCGCGAGTTATCTATATGTGAAAATGTGATGCATAGCATTTTTTGGCCAATTCTATCATCAACCAAAAAGGTAGGTTTCTTTTTTCTATCTTGAGTATTTAAAACAAAATAAGATATTACCTTTCCATATGTTAAGATTTAAATTATACGAGTAATTGAGCAAAATATGTTGCTTCATAGAATTATCAAACAATAATTTCTAAATTTGTTTATACACTTTCGTTAATACATTCGTTAATACATTCCGTTATTACATTCCGAATTCATAATCCAGTAAACATAAAACATCTAAATTGCATATTAATCGAAAGCACTTTACTTGGTTTTCTCGACAAATGTTTAGAAAATTTTGATTTTCAGTTTTTGTGTACTTTAAAAAGCAATGCATTATGAGGTTGCATTTCAAATATCAGGGAAAGACGTTCCAGTATAAAATGTTGCTTACGTAGTTCGAATAACTTTTATATTACTAAGTTATTTTGACTTAACAAACAAGATTATATATTGTTAATTTTAAGCTATGTGAAAATTTCTTTCCTGTCAGTTTCCAAAGAACCTTCTGTTAATTTTCTTTCAACCAAAAACATTTTTATTTCCTGTTGATTATAAAAAGGATTCTTAAGGATTTCTGCAGATCTATTCTGAAGTTAAAGATATATTTCAAACATTTAGGTTAAGAATGGAATACATCAAAGTCTGTTTTGTTATTTCACAATTTCTAAACCTGAGACGTTACGCGCACAATATATGCCATAAAAAGTAGAGACTTGATATTCCTGAACGTTTCCGTTGCTCATTGATTTGAACACACTTCTTTGTAAGCACCACTGGCAGAATTGCTAAGACAGTATATCAATGTCGCAACTTCATCTTGTATCACTTAAATTTAAATAGTCCAATTATTCTAGACTTAGCGATGTATGAGTCTGATTTGAAAGGTTAAAAATTTTCATTTGAAATAATTTAATAAGTATTGCTAGGGCAGATTTGCCTCAGAATCATTCACATCTGTAACCATTTTTCTAAGATATTTTATATGTTAATGTTACATGGATAAAGCTAAACATGTGTTAGTTTATATTCAAAAACTACCACTATTTCTTAAAAAAAGTTTTCTATATAAATGTTTTTTTAATTCGGGAATAAAAACGAATGAATTTTTTGTGTGACTATTTTTATATTATTTAAAGCCAGAAATTTTTTATATGGGATGGTATATATAAATTAAGACCAACTTGAATGTATTATACGTGGGAAGAGAAGAGCTGTACTTGCAGCGCCTCTAACTAATAAAGCTATTAAAGGGTGTTTGGGTTAGACTTCGACATGAACCAATTTCATATTTTTTATACTTCGGGTGCGCTGAATCTATTATGTGAGTCATGCTCTCAGAACTAAATAGAAAAGTTGTTCGGTGGGCTGATTACTTTTTTCAATGTTGCATAAGAATATAATTTGGATTTTATTTTTTTAAAGAAATAGAATATTGACAAAGAACGATATGAATAGAAATGTGACACGATATTTAAAATTGTGCATAGTTGAAAATTGTGTTCAAAATCTATTTTTAAATTGAAGCAAAATACTTCATTTCAGCCAGAAATATAAAGCAATATTTAATAAATGTCTGTAAAATTAAAGTTAAAGAATAAATATTTAGATGGCGAAAATTTGTGCAAAATTTCATCATCAGAATTCCTGATAGGTATCAAATTTTAAAACGAATCCGTCAGAGGAATGACTTTCTGTTGGTCTGCGTACTCGCATGCATGTGAACACGATAACTCCAAAACGAAGTGCCTTAAATCAGAGGTTCCCAACCTCTGGTACGTGTACCCCTGGGGGTACAAGAAGGACTAGTCTGGGGTACAAGAAACCAATGTCAGTAATGGCAGACAGAAGAAAACATAAGGGATTAAAAAATGACAGAAGTTTATCACTGGAACTCTTGGCAGATTCATTGAACGAAGTACTCAATCAATCTGTCATCAAGTTGTTATTTTTTAAGGTTATTTCAACCAACATCCGATTGTTCATATGTTTGTTTGAAGAAATGTGCAGCCTGCCTACAACATTACTTTTGCACACAGACGTGAGATTGCTTTCACAAGATTGTTTTAACTGAGACACAACTTTCAAATATTTTTGGAGACCACCCATTTACGTTCAACTCTAAATATTATGAAAGTAATGGTTGCAGCAGCTTCCGTATTTATCTGACATTTTTCAGAGATAAATAAACTTGATTGATGGCATAAAAATTAAAAAAATATTTTTAGGGTATCTAATAAAATGCAGTCTGTGATTGATGCACTGTATGCTGGTGAATCCTGTCTATAAAAAGACCAGTATTTAATTTTTGAGATACTTCACAGTTTATTTTATTTTATTTTTTTTTATCTGAGAACGATCTAAAATTATAAAAAAATTAAGACTATTAAAGTAACACATATAAAAGGATTAAAGTTTTCACTCAGACAATATTTTCGTAGCGCAATGATGCAGATATGTGGATTTGAAATCCATTGAACAAAGCGCTTTTTTAAGAAGCCGAAAAATTAGCAGTTTCTGAAAAGGAGAAATTAGTTCAACTTCCCACTGAATATTATTTAAAATCTCAATTTAACAAAAAAAGAAAGAAAGATTATTGACTTCTGGGTCTCAGTAAAACAACAGAATCAAGAACTCTGTTATAAAGCTATAAATATTTTACACCTTTTTTGAACAACGAACTTGTTGGGAGAATTCTCTTCATATGCACGCATTAGAAGCAAATATCCTCGTGAGCCTGACGTAACTGTAATAAATATGAGATTATATCTAACTTCATTTGAAGCCAATTTTATAGAACCCAGCTCCAAAAGACAAGCTCAAGGATCAAATTGAAATTCTCTTCCATATGAATCGTTGATTATTACGAAGTATAATTTTAAGCTTACCTTATAAGTTAATTTGAAATAATAATAATATTGGTTTCATTGGTTTCGAAGTTGAGCTAATACTATTGTGAAAACGGAATAAAATGTGAAAAAATAAGTACTGCAAATAATATTAATTCGAGTCATTCGAATCTTAGGCTTACCTAAGCCCTTAACAATATTGATGAAAACTTCTTTGCATACACAGACGGTTGAAGGGGGTATGGCAGTAGGTGGTACGCGTAAATAAAAAGACTGATCAGGGGGTACGCAAAGGAAAACAGTTCAGAATCCCCGAAGTAGATTTTCATTACTCCAATTATGTCACATGATTCTTAGCTGATTTTGACGCTTTGTCTTTTTAGTGACTGTTGTATTTATTGTAGTTTATGTAATGTCTGATTTCTTTCCTGAATTTGGGGTTGTCAAAATCAAATTGCAAAAAAGACATCATTTAAAATTTTCAACTTTTACTTTTATGAACCTATGAAATATTTCGATTTTCATATGTTCTTTCATATGATTTTTCGATTGAAATGGTGATTTCTTGGGAAAATTTCATAGAATTACTTTTATGTTTCTGTGCCTGGTTAGATTATTTAGAAAGTAGATTTTTAATTATCATAGTATGCTGCAATAAGAAGCCATTAGAATTTTTAATATGAGTATTTAGCAGTATAATAGGCAAAACCATTGTTTTAAATACTTTCCCAAATAAATTCACCCTTAACTAAACATAGGTAGCAATCTATTTTTGAATCAAATTTAGATAACAAAATTTTAAAGTAGCTAAATTATGTTAATATGACAAATTATGTCAATTTATTGTCAGCGTAATTTACTTTTCTCTATGCAATTGCCAATATATATACTGTTACAAAGCTATAAGGATGTGTCGCTGCGATGCTAATCTTGGCGACCATTTCGGCGATGACGGAGAAGTTGGCGACTTTGGCGGCAGAAAGAATATTCTAGAAGACCTCGAACTTTCCACCTATTTCTTCTGCCTTCATGGACATTCTGGAAATTACGTCGCTTCCTACGTAATGAAATCACTTCCTACGTAATGAAGTCACATCCTGTTGAAAAAGTATAAAAGCAAGATCTCAAGTCAAGAAGAGGAGTTGTATTTTGATCAGCAAGAAAGCTGGTGAGCTAACAAGAAAACTTTGAGCGTTGTGTTGAGATTATTGGTAGTCTCTGTTGTGAATTTTTAATAGTGCTGTATTAATGCTTGTGCTACGTTTCTTTGCTTAGAATATTTGTAAAATAAAGAGCTTTATTTTTTTTAAATCCTGCTTATTGGACTGCATTCACGTACCCCCACAAGACGATTTTGTAACAATACATTTTATACAATTCAAATATGAAATTGTTAATCTAGAACAAAAATCAGTCAACGCTATTTTTGAAAAATAGAATAATTGTATGGATAAAATTACCTAAATAAAAAATAAATAATCATTTAATCAATTTTTCTAATATTAAAATAGTATTGAATTTTAATGTGCAAAAGATACGGTTTTAAAATATTTCCTTCTCTATAATTTTAACAGTTTCATTTTAGTAGTTTATTGGGAAACTCTTACAGAAAAATTCTTGTAATAACGAATTTAGCAAATTCTAAATGTCAATTGAGTGAGTTAACAGTTATTAAATTTTAACTCGTGAACAAAAACTTTTTCTCACAAATCTGAATGAAAATAATGCAAATACTTTTTGATGTTATTTAATATATTTTATAATTCTTATCTTTACATTAAATATTTGCTTGATAGATGAATTTTGAACATTAAGATTTGTACGAAGAAAAAGTATATGATCCACAATAAACAAGTTAATTTAAAGAGAAAATTGATAATATTTCAATTTCATGAAACTTAAAATTTCGAAACACTAGAGCTCGTTAATACAATTTATTACATTCTGAATTCATAATCTAGTAAACATCAAAACTTCTAAATTGTTAAAAGAAAGCAATTCTTGGTTTTGTCGACAATGTTTAGAATATTTTTATTTACGGCTTTTGTGTATTTTAACAAGCAATACATTACGAGCCTGCATTTCAAATATGAGGGTAAGGCGTTCCAATATAAAATGTTGCTTACCTAATTAGAATAACTTTTATATTATTAAGTTATTATGACTTATAAAACAAAATTATATATTGTTAATTTTAAACTACATCAAAATTTCTTTTCCTGTCAGTTTACATAGAACCTTATAAAAATGTTCGACCGAGAAAACATTTTTATTTCATATGGGTTTACACAATTAATTCATATGGATTTAAGCAGATCTATTTTATATTTAAAAACATATTACAAACAGTTACGCTAAGAAAGGAATGCGTCGGAGGCTCATTTGATATTTCGCAATTTTTAAACCTTTGACGTCACGCGTACAATATATGCCCTAAAAAGCCGTCTCTTGAAATTGCCGAACGAATTCGGTGGTCATCCGTATGAAACAACAACTTTGTTGTCACAACTGACAGAAATGCTGAGAGAGGTTAGCCATGTTGCAACTTCATCTTGTATATCATCAAATGAAAAGATTGTAATTTTTCTAGACTTAACGTGGTATGAGTCTGATTTGAAAGACTGAAAATTTTCTTATGAAATGATTTAGTAAGAATTGATTGAACAGATTTGCCTCAGAAGCATTCACATCTGCAATCATTTTCCTGAGATAATCCATATATTAATGCAAATTGGTAATGCCAAACATGTGTCGGTTTTTTTAAAACAATTACCACTATTTTAATGCCATTTTTGTGTATATAAACTTTTATTTCGAAAACGATAAAACATTTTTAGTAGGAGCACGTATGATTTATTTTATTAAAAGCCTGATATTTTTTATTTAGGCTGGTAAATATAAATATAGTTTGAGACAAACTTGACAGTATTTTCCATGTTATGAGCAGCGTCTCTGCGA
>BGPR01002255.1:55047-116234 GCA_013235015.1 Araneus ventricosus | reverse complement strand
CTTTCTCTTTTCCACTTGAATAAGATTCTTGAAACTACAATGGTTAAATAGAGGTACATTCCGTCATCGGTGATAACTTCACCACTTTGCTAAACCAACAGGATAAGCAAGACCGGCGTACTGAAGGGTCAATTGTCATCAACGCACTGGTGGCGCAATGCCCTGTGATGCGTTTAAAGCGTTCTGCAACACACAGTTTGAAGCAGAATGCTTAACCCAATATACAGAATGCTTAAACCGATGAATTCTTTTCATCTAATGCTTAGCACAAATTAATTTCCAGAACAACAGCTATTCAATTAAGCAACAGTTCAATTGATACTTGAAGCACTGCAAGTGGTTTAAACCAGAGTAATTTACCTTATAGACGCAACTACTGTAATTATTCTGACAATCATTCTCACAATCACATTTCTCCCAAAAATACGATTCTGTTACCGCATGCGTTGCCGTCTGCAGTAATGTTTCCTACTTTCAGTACTTCGGTATTCTGGGCATGGTCTCGAACAGGAACTTACGTACACATCTTTGTCAGTAAATTGAAAATATGTAAATCATGTTTTAAAATTGTATTGACTAAAGATACAAAGAAACCGTTCCCAATTTCAGGGATACAGTTTTGTTGTGGTTAAACAAAATCATTCACATGTATAAGCAAAAGCAATGGTCACCGCTGGCAGTAGATCTCAGTTATGTAGCAAAGTAGAGTTACCCTCGCCCTGTCGAAGAAGAATGGCCGCTGGGATAGTTCGGATACTGATGTCGGAATCCCAGTGTCCATCTTCGGCCTGACAAACTTACTCCCGGAAGAGTATGTTACGTCATCGGTGAAGGGTAACTCAGCAGCCACCATTATATTCTTCACGCCCTGGCGAGACCGAGAACCTATACCCGGCGACTTGTCATCTACGTACTCATATTAAAGACTTTCCCAGGGTAGGTGTAGTGAATCTAAGTGTCGCCTTGAGCGAAATATGAATTTTTTCTGTAACATAGATCAGCAGCAACAAACAAGTTCTACATTGAGAACAATCTCTGACGATTTTGGGGTAAACTCAGATATAAGATTTCACTTATCAAGTTTATTGTGGTTTTATGTTATCCAGATAACTGAGATTAAGCCTGGAAAGAGAACAACTATTTGCAGGTAACTGGTCCAATTTATGTCTTGTGTTGTTTCTTATTCCATTTGCTCTAGTCCTCATGCAAAGTCCAAGGATCCTCATGTTACCAAGAAAATCCAATCTGTAGGTGAAAACGATTCATGTGGTAAGGAAGAGAGTGCAGCGTCTGTACTAGACCTTGAACGCCCGATGGAAGAACTCTGACTTTATTCATTGCCTTTATGCTTTAGCTGGGTATAACAAAATTGCCTTCACGCCTTGGTGACCCTGACAGGAGAAAAAACTCAGACGTACATCGCCCATTTCACCAGGTCACTACCCCCCGCCACGATGAGGCAGCATAAAAAAGGACTTGGGGGGGGGACAAATATTTATAATTCTGATGATATTTCTATATTCAAATTCATCCATTTGTCAGCTACATTTCTGATTTATTGGGTTCACGTGTATTTTGAAGGACAGACATATATCTCTTTCATCCAATTTGATGAAATCTACAATTTTGATGTATAGATCACTTCACAAATTTCATCTTGCCCCAGCTTTTGTGTGTTTGATATACCTGTTTACAGGTTGACAGACATAATTTCAAAATGCGTTTTATAGATTAAGAAGAGGTCTGAAACATTGATTTGTTAAAATAAGGGGGAGCATCATAATTTTTCGCTTTAATGTTTTCAATAGCTGTATCACAGATTGCTCTTTGCATTGGTACCTCAAGGCGTGGAGCTTCTTTTTCAATCGAAAACTGGTCGAAAGAAGAATGAGTTTAAGAAATCGAAGAATTAAAATCATAGAATAAAGAAAGTCACAAGACGCAAATATTCAGACATGATTTTAGAGACAAAAAAATAGTTCTATTATTTAATTTGGAATAAATAAAGAGAATAATAAAAAAGATCAGATTTTATCTTGCATCTTATATTTGTGCTGAAACAAGTTTTGAGCAAATCTATGAAGGTATTTTAAAGCTAAAGGAATTTCCTACAATTTGCGAATTTATTCTATGAACAAGAAAATCATTCGAATCATTCTTCAGATGCAAAACCTCAATAAAGAAATGCATGTGTAATAAATACATGCCGTCTTCTATCAGGTTGCAAGTGAAATAATTGACTTTTAAGATTTTTACGAATTTTAAGTTCCGCGCATTTTTAATCCCAGAATAGAGTTTTTTTGTCATTAACATAGAGTTTAATATTTTATAGAGCCCCGAATAAATTTATTTTTTCGGAAACATCTTTGTGTCTAAGAAGTCGAATAAAATTCAGGAAATGAAGAAAACTGACAAAGAACGAGAACTGAGAGAAAGCCATGATTCATAAAACAAAAATAAGTTCTGTAAATTAATGTAGCCAGAGGTAAAGAAGTATTTTAAAGGTAACTTGAGACCAGGGAATTTTCCTAAATTTCGAATTTATTTTAGAGAAAAAATTATTCGAATCATTCTTCAGATGAAAGGCTGCTACAAAATGCATGAGTAAGCACATGCCGTCCTCTATCAGATTGCAAGTGAAATAATTAATTTTAGCTTTTATGCAATTTTAAATGCCTCTTTTAATACAGAACAGACTTTTAAGGAGTAATATAGGTTTACTACTTCATAACTCAACGAATAAATTTATTGTCGGAAAGATCTGTGTCCAAAAATCTAGCTTCACGTAAGAACATTTCTGATCTGTGAGGCACATTTAATAATCTAAGATAAATTTAAGATAATAAATACAGTTTATATAAATGATAATTTCATTCATTTTTGTAAAACAACAAGATAAAAATATCTATTGCGATGTAAGATATAACTAACTAGTACATACGCGCGATGGCTGGATCGGCAAATGAAAAGACAGTTACACATTTCTGTCTTGTCCACCCTCCTTTCCTTGCCCGTCAGCACACGCATGGGGTCTTTCTGATCCAACCCTTTATCTTCTTTTAAGAAATTCTGAGAATTTTTAAAAACTTGCCTCCCCTGTTACTTTTGTACCTTCATGGGGAGCTAGAAGAAGGTAAGAGCAGCAGTAACAGGGAAATGGATTTTCACTTTCTGCAACCAATTGGGCTTGGTGTTCGTAAATTATTAGATATCTCTATTTTGAGACCCAATCTGATAAACGATTAAAACTAGAAGAAAAATAATAGAATATATTTGTGGGAATTTTACGCTCTTTAATGTGTTAAATCAATTGTATTTCGAAAACTGAATAAAACACAAAAACATTTCTGCAGAGTATCTCTCACATACGTTCGCCACTAGAAAATCAAAACAGCAAAATTACAAGAGGATCCTATTGTAAAAAAGTTAAACAGTTTATTTAAACTTTAACCGTCAGTAGTTATCCTAAAATCATTTGGTAAAAGATTTAATCGTCAAAAGAAACAGCTATAACGAAAAATTTTTAGAAAACTTTCTACAAAATGGGTTCTTATTTTAAGCAAATATTGAGAGCTACAGCAATACGTATTTAATATTTCAATTTTATAATTCATCAAATTTAATATTTCAAAGTATCTTTTTTAAAGCATAGCATTAAAATCTCTACTTCAAACATTGAACATCTTCAAACACAAGCGTTGAAATTTTTAGGTTTCCTAATGGCGAGAAACATTATACCGGAAGTCGATCGGTTCAGTGGACGTTCTATGTTATCCCAAATTTTTAAAAAAATACTCATCTTCAGAAACCCAAAATAATCAATAGATTATTTTTCAAAATTTTCTAGAACCTATGGAGCATAACAGAATTTATATATGGTTCCGTGAAAATTTCAGTAATTTTTTCTTAATCAAAACTATGGTTTCTCATGTAAAGAAAATATCATTTTATCTTTAGTGCTGTCATTCTTATTGAATGAAAATGTTATAGAAATAAATAAAAATAATTTTCAATGTTTATTCCTTTTTCGATTTTTCAAGTTGATTTCGTATCATTGCATTGTAAATTACTCAAAACATTGAAACAAATCAGCTTTCGGTGGTTTTAGGAAATGATTTTGGTATCGTCCGCGAGATTTGCAGAACATTTGAATTGAATAATAGTGTATAGCCTGATGGTTTACTAAATGGAATATTTACTAGTAATTCTGAAAAATAGACCACATGCATATAACAAGAATACAAATCTAAGATCTTCTGACGCCACATTCAGCATGTGGCTTGTAAATGTTTCAGAAACGAATTAACAACTTTTAAACCGAGGTTTTCTATATTTCTTCCAAAATACTATACAGTGCCATCCTCCATGACGTTGAGTTTTTGAACTTTTTTTCTGGAAACAAACAATGACCTCCTGCAAATTATTGCCAACTTTAATAATAACATTTTGTCCACTAGTTTTCTATTTGTGCCATCTCAAGAATTAGAACTTTAATTTTGAATATTGTATTTTTGTGTTTGTTTTATAATACTGGTGGTGTAACCTTTTGGTACGCCCATAATCTTATTCTGTTGGGGACAACTTATTGTATCAAGGAAAGGGTGTGGTTCGTTTCAATACTTTTAATTAAACACAAAGAACACAACATACAGGGACAAACATTAAGAACAAAACTCTTCATTACGCAAAATAAGCAATAACTCGGGGAGAACACCATGTTTTATCGTTGACTCCAGATCGTAGAACTGCGGTCTCTCCAACGGCCGCTAGGTGGCGAGCTCCGGAAAAGCCATGCGGTTACAGACTCCCCCTCTGGCTCATTTTGACGTCTCGTGAAGAGTCAGCACTATATTTCTTTGGTCTGCCTCGGAGAGGTGCTAGTTCGTGTCTCTAAGAACTGGGAATTCAGCATAAGCTCATTAAGGCTGAGCTGTGTAGGTAAGTCCCTAGGACTTCATCCTGGCTTTGCTGGGTCAGCAATGTCATACGTAGTGGGTAAACGGTATTGTCTTTAAGTAAGGTACTTCACGTTTGGACATGAATTTCCGAATTTTCTTATTTTGCGACTTACGCTAATAGGATGTAGTGTCACCCATACTTGGTCACCTGGTTTATAGAAAGCTTGTCGTCGTCGACGATCATAATACATTTTACGCTTGTCTTTGCTTTTGCTCGACGTGGTCTTTAATCTCTGCGGTTAAATGAGAAAATCGCTTGAATGTAGGGGTTATCTCATCTACAGTTATCGTTGTCAATGGTGCTTTCTTAGAATCGTGTCACATCCTCCGTTGTTCTCAACTCTCTGCCAAACTGCAAAAGGCTGCTGTGATTAATTGATTCACACTTAGCAGTGTTCAATACAAACGAAACATTGGCAGTTTTCTTCCCAAGAGTCGTGTTCATCTCTGACTAGTATGGCTAGCCGGGGTTTAGATCCCTATTTTACGTTCGGATGGATTAGCTTGGGGATGATACACGGGAATAAGGTCTTGCTTGCTTAATTCGAGAAATTGCAAAGTTTGTTGCATTACAGCACTGATAAATTGTGGACCATTATCCACTGATGAGTCTGCGTGATCCATATCTTAAAAAGACTTTTCGACTAAGGTTTTCGCGCAGTTTACCGATGTTGCTTCTTTAAGGGCAACAATTCTACCCATTTGTACTGGTACATCTTCTACGAGAAAAATCACTTCTTACCAGACGGGTCTCTGGAAGAGGTCCAAACAAATCCAATAGCAAGAGTTTCAAACCTTTGAGGCATAAACTGGAGTTCTAAGAAGACCGGTTGGCTTCTGATTACTCGGTTTGTAACGATTACAGTCAGGACAGTTTTTAACATATTCAGCAATGTATTTCGCATACCTGGAAAATAGCGTATCTAGAGGCAACTTTGTTGTGATCCCTTCAGCTCCATAGTGTCAGCGGTTGGAACATCATGGTACTGTTGTAACACTCTCTCTTTCACGGAAAGGAACCACGAGTTGTGCTTCTTCTGTTTCTACTTCGGGTGATAATGATACAGAATACCTTGATTCATAAGATAACCTCTACTATTCCAGTTTGCAGTTTTCATCTTTTGAACTGTTTTTCAAAACAGTCAATTATCTTTTGCAGGGGGTTCATTCTATAAGGGGTCCTGCAACTGGAGGATTGTTTCCAGTATTGTGGTGTTCCGCATAAGGGTAAGTTACTCCCCTGGCTTGAAAATATACTGTCCAAATTTTTCGAGCAGGTAACTCATCTTCTTTCTTTGCTCTGGGGTCAGAAGTTGGCTTTACCTTCATCTTACAACTGGCAACTGTTGGCTATAATGCTTCCAGCAGCCTGTAGAGGTACCTCAAGGTCTTCTTGAAATATATCTTGTGATGAGGCTTGTCACTAAAATACCAACTTTTGTTCTTGGGGTCTAGAACAATACCAGACTTTTCAAAAAGTCAGTGCCTAAGTGTTCAGTTTGCCTTTTGCTTTGGTAAAGCCAACATCTCCAATGGGCACCGTTCTTCCTTCAATGTCAATGGACACCCAGGGGCGGTGTAGCTTCCCATGTTAGTTTGGCTGCCATCTGCCAAAACCATCGTAACTTCCATCTTCACAAATCAACTCCTCGTTCTCGGGCGAGTTGAACGATAACTCACCAACAATGGGCGAGTGGCACCAGTGTCGGCACAAAACTCTTCCATGGATATCACTATGCGGATATCTGGTAAGAGCTGTTGGTGAAACAGAAGCATGACAAGTATAAAGGGTTATACTATTGGAACCTGCTCTTCTCTCTGGGTGTACATGAAGGACACTTGGCTTTGTATCCTGGCTTTCCACATGCCACTTAACATGTCAAGGTTGATCCGATTTTCTTTTTTTTTCTCAGGTTTAGGATTCTCCGAGAATTTCGGACTCTGTTCTGGACTTCTCTTCTGCTTAGAGTAGGGTATGTGCTCTGTTTCAGCTCCTTTTCGGGGTGTCGGTATAGAAATCTCTCTTGGTTCCCTGAACTTTGCATCATAGTCGTCTAGCCTTGCTAGTTAGTTTTCAACATTGTTGAGTTGGCTCCATTCGTCGATGGTGCTGCACTTCAGGGGAACTCTACGCTTGATTTGATCAAAGATGATCAGTTTCCTTTAGCTGGTCCAAAGTGGAAATATCTAAACCACTGATCCATCCATAGTTCCTGACTTCGTATGCGAAGTCTTTCCAGGCTAACTGTAGGGGACTTGCAGTGTTTGAAAACAGCTACCGAATTTCTCAGCTGTAAACATATCTTTTTCAGAAGCAGGCTCTTCACCTTTTTCAAAATCCCATTAATCCCTACGTCTTCTCTGGCAACAAGCTGTGCTTTATTTCATAGGAGTAGCAGACTGAGCAAGTGTGAAATGAATTCCTTCGAACATCTGCGTAGCCTGAGCTTGGGACTCAAATGGGATTAAATATAAGCTTATATCATTGTTGACGATCCAAATTTAGGAATCATAGACAGGAAATCTATTTTTTTGGACGGGAAGACCCATTTCAGCTGAATTGAAGATTCATTTTGAAGTTTCCAGCTTTTTCAGTTTAATTCCCTTTCTTCTCTTTCCTTCTCTCTTCAATTTCGAGCTCAAGTTTTCTTTGTTCAGCCTCTTCGGTTCGTTGTGATATAACTGTGTTCAGCGGTTCTTCCTTAAACTCCACCTCATAATTGTGCTTGCCACGATCCAAATTCCTGAGATCTATTATCTTGAGGGTGAGGTGACCTCTTCTCCTAGTACTCTGGCGAGAATGATCCAGATCTTCTTTACGGGATTTACCAAGGAAGCCATGCTTGAACTTTTGGCGAATCGACTGATTCACACACACAATTTTATTAGCACTTGAATCGACCGATTCACTATAACGCTTCAACAATTTTTATTGCACTAAGAATCGACTGATTCACTGTAGCACTTCAATAAATTTTATTGCACTTGAATCGACTGATTCACTGGCACGCACAATCATGCGAAAATATTTGCGCAGATCGACTGATTCATTATAGCACTTCAATAATTGATATCACCCACTTCAAATGTAAAATTTCATTGTAACGCGCACAAACACACTTTTTTTGTTTCCGAGGAGTAGATGATGAACACATTATACATACAATCAATGAAATCTTAATTCTACAAAATTTGCACAAACTAACAGTATTTTCTAACAATTAAATTCAATACTTAAACACACAGAGAATAGGTTGGGTTACTTTAAAGTAAAACAAACATGGATAGTTATCAATTATAAATTCGCAGTCATCCGAACAATTAAATTAGATAATAATTAATTTACCATTAACCGATTACTACCTAGACAATCCACTGTTAACAAGCATAACACAAGTTTAATTAAATATAATATTTATGTTACTTTTAATCACTGCATTTTCAAGCATAATAATCAGAACTGGATACAAATATAAAACACCAAAAATTAATTGCTTTAATTAATGAAAATATATAGCATTCGATACACACAACAAAATGAGAACTTTGTTTTTTTATATACATATTTCAAGCACAATTTCATCTGAAAAAATATTTAAAAAACATCAATTTAAAAGCAATTAAATGAGCAAAAAAATTATTTCAAAATAAGGTCCTTAACTCGAATATGCAAATGTAGCAGTTATTTTTTTTTTACTAGTTCCGAACCATTTTTAACACTTCTGAACTAGGATTAACACGTGCAACCATTTCAAACAGTATGATTTATTCAGTTTTATTCTTAATAAAAACAAGATTCATGTTCGGGAGAGAAAAAAAAAATAAAGCATAAAACAGAAATAACGAACACCTGCTACTTCCGTTCAGAATATCTACTGAGAATACTATTTCATTTTCCTAGATTCAAGTGCTTTCGGTTTTACACATAGTATACAAAATTGATTAAGCATTTCAAAATCTCTCAATCGTAGTATTTTACTTTCTTTTGTAATATCATTATTATTAACGTATAACATTCAAATTTATTAACAATAAGTGTATAACTTACACGTTCTTCAAGCAACAATTACACTGAAAAAATATCTATATTCCTCAAATTATTATTTCAAATACATACTGAAATGAATATAAATTTTGTCTCTCTTTTAAAATTATCAGATGATAATAAAACACAATATACACTTCTGTTACTCCTCAAGATGACAGTATAAGATTAAATACTTATGAATCAAATATTTTGCAATGATTCTTTGACCTTCTTTACAATTTATTATTATTTAGGATTGCCAGTATACTAGGAATTGGATAATTCTTGGTAAATAAAAAAAACAACTTAACTGGCACTTTTGCTTATTCTTCGGGTGAAAGATTGGTATAAAACCAAACTTGATTTCAGGGTGCTGGAAATACTTCTACAATATCCTGAAAAAAGAAGCAGGCCCCTGTTTTGCTTTGGAGTCTAAACATTGGTGTTCTCAACTGGATAAATCATTCAAGCCACGAGTTGGGCGGCAATTGTAACCTTTTGGTACCGCCATAATCTTATTTCTGTTAGGGATAACAGTAGCCATCAAAACAGGGGTCTTGGTTCGTTTCAATACTTTTAATAATTAAACACAAAAAGAACACAACATTCAGGGACAAACGGTAAGAACAAAACTCTTCATTACATAAAATAAACAATAACTCGGGAGAACACCATGTTTACTCGTTGACTGAATCGTGAACTGCGGTCTCCTCAACGGCCGCTTTCTAGGTGGCGAGCTCGGAAAACAGTGCAGTTACAGTCAGAATTTAATTTTTTTTACTCAATTCAAAAAAATATTTTTTGCTGAAACTTTTTTTCAACTATATTGCAATATAAAATATAATGCAACATTTCTGATATTCATATCATTGATTGTCAATATTTTTTTTTCTTGAAATTAAAGCCCAAAATTATATTTGCATGCAACATGGAAAAAAATGTAATCAATCCATCAACAGAAGTCTATCTACGAAGTTTAAAATATGCATTTTTTTTGTTGATGGCGAAGACAAACGGAAAGAAGTAACAGAAAGACACCCCACTCAAACAACTTCTTCGCAGAGACGCTGCTCATAACATGGAAAATACTGTCAGCAATACGTAACTTGATATTGGTGGCATTGTGTGTTAAACTACGATGTTTTCATTACTGATATAGTTTTCTTCGCAGGTTCCCGTTTAGTGACAAACAGAGATCATCATACCAGAACACTGAAAGTAAAGAAACATACTACAAGCGACTGCCGATGCGGTAACGGAATCGTGGATTTTGTGGAGGAATGTGATTGCGGAAATGACTGTGAGATGAATTCCAGTTGTTGCACCTAATAACTGAAAATAGAAGGTTCTTTATATGAGTACTTCTCAACTCCAAGCAGAAAAGATAGTGTGCTGATCATTGGACGATCGAAGCCAAGTCTCTGTTTTAACTCGACCGCTCAGAATGTTTCTGTCTGTAAATGTGATTTTAACACACTCATGACCAAACGGTTTGTTCGATTTTCTTCCAATTTACCATGAATGTTCAGAAAGCCATTAAAAGAAACGAATATGTAAGGATATTCAATTTTTCATCCTTTCCAAGAGGGTGGCCGTTTGAATGGTTTCATTACTAGGCGATTTGGCTTTCTTCGAATTAACCATGAAGGTTCCTTGAGATCAGGAAAACGACGTATACGTAAGACTTTTATTATTTTATTTCGAAATAGTGGTCATCTTAATGGTTTCAGTGTGTTGTCGAGTCACTGGCGAGTTAGGCACAATTATAACATTTGCATTATATTCGTAAAGGAGAGACATTGAATTGTTTTCTGAGGACACTGATAAATGCAGACATATAAATATAATATTTAATGCCTTTAAAAGTAGACATTTAATAGGAACTTTGTTAAAATTATTAAAGTAAACACTTGTGTAAAGAATTCGCTTTAAAACAGGAGAGATGGACCATACTTCCATGTTGAGAGTTACTTATTCCAGTTTAGTTCCAGCTAATCTTGTTTTCCTCGGTTCTTGAATGTTCGTTTTTGCAACGATTCTTGCCAAATGGTTCTTGTCATTAAAATTTGAAGACTGCCTTCAGTCTCGAGCGTAAAATTTTCTACAACTGATGTACTGGAACAGAAGTTGGATAATAAGAGGAACAAAAGTTGGAAAACTGCATAAAAAGGACATGAATTTGTTTCACAATATAGGCATATCGTAATAAAGAGAATAAAATTTGTTCATAATATAGGCATGAAAAATTGGATATTCATTGGTTTAGATTGTAAATAAAGCTTTATGATATTGTGAACATATAAGTATATACATTTGTGTAAATTTGAAGCATTCACGACCGAACGAGAAGTTCGATTTTCTTCGAATTTGACATGAATGTTGCTAAAAGCCACTAAAAACAACGAATATGTAAGTATTTCGAATTTTAAAATATATTTCAAGATGGTGGCCGTTAAATAAAAACAAACATCTAATTTGAATGAACGTGTTTAGAAAAAAATTTACCACTATTTTAATACAACACTTTTCGTTTTAAAGATTTAAAAATATTCAACTCGTTGCAGTACGGTCCTGTGGAATTTTCTTTTATTTGAAGCCTAGACATTTGTTTCCAGGCTGGTGAATGCAATTTCAGTCAAACAAAAAATACCAACTTGACACTAAGAGGAAGTCTCTAAATCAGGCGACATGTGTCTTTCGGATGGTTACAAGAACTCCTGAACGATGAATGTTAGCGACATGAAATTTGCACATGACACTCTGTTTAACATTTCTATTTTAACTGCGCATTTTTGAAAGATTCAGAATCAACCAATGAGCAAGAACTCTTAAAAGCGGTATGTTTTTATTCCAACTCTAACTGCCAATGAGATGTTACTTTTATATAAAATGTCAACTTCATTGTTCCTACATAAACAAATGTTAGGTGACTACATTTGCTTTATTAACAAAACATCAAAACCTATAAAAATGTTAAATTTATTTTACTCGTGATTTTCAGGACAGTTTTTAGAGCTCACGATGAACTGGAAATCGTTATATGAGAATCCACTATATTTTGAATGAATTTAATGCTTTCAATGTATTAAACATTGCTTAATTACACTTCAAATATGTTTAAATATTCTGTACGATGCATGAAAAAATTCCATTGGTACATTTTTGGTTAATTATATTATTATGATTGTCGTAATCGGCTTAAATGTTATGAGTGGTATTATTAAATGTATAGTTGTACTAGTTATACATTCCGCGAAAAATTCTCATAGCATTTGTCGTGAAGTATAGGTAAAACTCCATATATAAATGAGTATAACATAAAGCAATTGCTTGAGCTTGAAATATTTTCTTAAACCCTTATTATTTAATTAATCATTTTTATTATTATTTTTATTATTTTTGGTTAATTGCCTAAGTATAAGCGTCTTAATTCTCTCTTCAAAGTTATTAACCTTTGAGTAAAATAATAAGGTAGTCAGGTCCTATGACAGGTTGGAATTGGAAAGAATATGCCTAATAACAGAAAATAGAAGGGTTTTTTTATATGAGTACTTCTCAACTGCAAGCAAAAAAGACAGTGTGCTGGTCTTTGACCGAGCGAAGAAAAGTCTCTGCTTCAATTCGACTGTTAAGTATGTTTCAGTCTGTAAATTTGTTTCTTACGCAGCCACGACTGAGCGTGTTCATCGATGTTCTTTGTCATGAATGTTCATTAAAGCAATTAGAAGAAACGAATATGTAATGATTTTTAATTTCTTAATCCTATTCATGATGGTAGCCGTTTTAAGGTCTTCATTCTTTAGAGTATCAGAGGTGACAGCTAACAGTTAAGTTTTTTTAAAATAATGGCGAGACATGTAACTGTAAATTTGTGAACAATGCAAAAGGCAGAAACTCAATCAAATATTTCGCATTAAAAAATATCTAAGCCTTTAAACAATGGGACGAAATGCTGTGCCCTAACAGCCACACAAAATTTACGAATCCCACCGGAAATCGACACCCTGCTTACTTATACGGAGTGTTCTCATCTCCATATTTGAGATGATTATGATATGATACAAAACATGGTTTTTTTATCTCGGATTTTGGTGGCGTACACAAATAATCATGCACTGGCCCATAACCAAAGCAAATTTTGGGAACTCTCCCTCCCCCAACATCCAAATGCATATAATGTTTTATTGATTTTAAATCAACCGCTGTGGAAGCAAATATTAAATAACAAATATCATGATAAACCCAAATAACAAAACATTTAGTTGCGCGTCACTTTAAGAGAACAGGTTTCAATACTTCGCATTTCAAAAAATTGAAATCTCAAATTTAAAAGCAATTGTGATCAAAATTGAAAGAAATTCGAAACTTTCTGACTGTATCTAGAAACTCCAACGCAAAGAATCCCGAGACTGTTGACTTGTGAGTCAGTCAGACAACAGCGAAAAAAATTGAACCGCACTAATATGGAAACAAACCTGAGAATACAAAATAAGAAATCCAAGAATAATTATTTGAAATTACGTTTTAATTAAGATAATTGAAAAGCAAGAACACTGACGTTGTAAATTAAATGACAGACAAATCAAACCCAGATAACACGCACACTTGCAGCAAGTGTGATTTTTCTTGATATTACTTTGTCATGACGGAATTGATGCAACAACTGCGCAATGAACTCCTTGCGAAGTAACAAAGCATAAAATCGATCACCCTCCTTGCAATGCAAGTTTACTGTAAAGTTGACACGGCACACTTGCATACCTCGACCTGGATACAGTTGCGTATATCTGGTTTTTATTTTTGTCTCTGCTTTAAAAATCATCTGGTTTTTAATAACATCTCCTAGACCGTCCATCTTTTTATTAATTCAATAAATCAATGATAATTTGAAAAACTAACTAGGTCTTTTTATTGAAAAAATTACTTTTGAAAAATTCTCCAGCTTTTTACTAAATATAGAACTCGCACTTTAAAGAAAACTATATACATCCTTTTTCTTAATGCTGAAATTTTAACGCTCATAAACAAATTAAACCTAATAAACAGACAATGTTTGTAGAGAAATAATAACTTACATTGTGTCCCATTTTTTTAAAAGTAATAACTTTTGAACCTTAATTTCATAATTTATTCCATTAGCAGAACGCAGTTATTACCGAAAATCGCTCTCCTTTGATTTCAAATCATATTCTCAACTCAAAATTTTAAAAATTAATGAAATCAAGAAGACAGCTTAAAATAAAACATGTAGATGCATGATCTATTAGCGCAATCTATCTTCGGCTGAGTGGCTAAGGCGAGAGGTAAGGAAGCGAGTTGTCGGGAGTTCGAATCCAAGATTCGAATTCGTACTCTATTTTGCTATAGTTTGCAATGAGTTTGACGCGACAAGGTTGCTGCAAGTTCGACGCGTGGTGATTTTGTCGTTTGAATAGCTTGTTTCAAACTTGCACTCTTGCCATGTAACACTTGCTGCAAGCTTGCAGACTTGTAGAACAAGATTGCTGCAACTTTGGTGCAAACTAAAATTGCTATCTAGGAATTACCCTGAGAGTACCTAAAAATTCTCAAAGCATCTCAATGTTACGGCAGATGTGCATATTCGGCCTGTTTCCAAATGCCACAGAAAAGTCATTATTTGTAACTATGTTTTTAATTATGGGGAGGGAGTAGAGGAGAGTCGCCGAAATTGGGCTACCTGCACATTTTTGAATGTACAGTGATAGAGATTTAAATTTAATGAAAAAGTAGCAGACATTTTTTGTAGTTTATTTATATTCAAAACAGTGAAATTAACTTTTTAAGAAATGCTCTCTAAATTATGAAAAAGAAATAGTCTCAAGTTCCCCCCCGAAAATAATCTCATATCCTAAAAACAGCTGCAATCGTAAACAAAATAAATAACTGTGTTCTTGAACCAATGAATCAACAGAATTTTTGCGCTAATAAACAACTCTGGTTATTGAAAAATACTGACGATACTTTTTTATGTTCAAAACATTGTTTAATATTGTTAAAATCATAGTATAGCAACCTCAAGATTTTCACTTTCACCTTTTTAATACATTGTCTGTTTATATAATTATTTTGATTAATCTTTATTGTTCATTAAAATTTTTTTTCATTTAATTGAGTTTCTTACAACACTTTAATATTACAGTTTTCACAACCGATTTCTGAGTTCTATTTTGATGTGCACGAATATATTTATGTACGGAATAAATGATACAAATACAGAGAAAAAATAAGCGAATCATAATAAACAATTATAAACGCATAAATAATTTAGAAGTTGATACCATGAACCATATATGAGGTTCTACATTTCTGTTTATTATTCTGTATATGGAAACTTTGATGTAAGGTTTTTAGTGTTTGTGTAATCGTTATCCAAAATGTGAATATATTTTTCTCGAACACCACGTATTTAAGATTATATTGAAACTAAAAAATATATTCAAAAATTAATTTTAAAATGTATAACTTTATTTCTCATTTCTATTAAAACTTTTTCAAACTCTCTCTTTCGCTCCACTTTGGCGTCATGGGCAGTATCGAGGCATGTCCGGATATCAGTCTGCCCATGCTTCAACATAAAATAGACTTGAATTCATTGCTGAGAAATTTAGCACAGCATGGCCTTTGTTTCATCTTTCCTCGGTGCATTTGCATACGTCGATTTCTGGTGAAACATATAAGTAACGGATTATGAAACAGTTGTTTCAGAAGTGCAATCTTTCTCATGTGACAGCGCCCCTACCCCCTTTTTGGTGGGAGTATTTAGTGGGAAGTATATTCCCACGGCCTGAGAAAGAGTTAAACCCATCTCTTTGCAATCATCATGTACACATAAATATGCATGCTGATAGATCGGAGTATTGGAATAAAAGATACTTTTCCTGTATTCACTACTGTTGTAATTTACTTTATAGATTTTAAATACATTTCTCTTACTGCTGCACATGAGAACATGGGGGCCATTCGGTTTCAATTTTTTAGAGCGGCATTGTTCATGTCCCTTGCATTCGAAATCCTAAGGAATTTGATTTAAGCTTTGCTAAGGCTTAATGGTTCCCCCAGCAAAGTATTTTGAAATTCCAAATTTTGATAGGCATGTAACTAGTACTATTTAAGAAGATTTACACCTGTTCTTGTCATTGTGCTATATACCTATCAAATTTTTCTATCTGTCATTTCAAATAATATTTAAGTTTTATCTGAAACAGGAAGCTTGCATGGTCAATTGAAATATGCTTATAAAATATATGCAAAAGTGTCATAAGTGAAGTCAAACAGCACAAGATTTGTTTTGTTTTATAAAGAATATATTTAACAAATTTTGTAGTAATTTCTATTTGCTGATTGAATAAAAAATAAGTTGAGTTCAATACGAAAGCATGACTTTAAGCTAGAAAGGTGATTGTATATTTTTACACAACCAATTATAATATATAAAAAAGCATTAGTGTTTCGTAGTAAAAAAACCTATATTTAAAGAGTTCATTATTGCTTAGTTTTGAAATTAAGCCTTATCTGTTATTGTCACCTTGATATTAAATCCAAAGAAAAAATTTTATTTCTGTTTATATTTCATAGAATGCACACCTTTTTATATGTAGGTGCAGTAACCCAGTGACCTCAATTTAACTACTACACGCGCGCTTTCTTACAGTTAAATTTCACAAAATGTTTAATGATTCTAATGAGGTGCGTGCAAAGGTTTTCAAAGATACTGAATATCCTTCCTACTCAATGGAGAACCTAGGGAGGATTATAACGATGCGCTGTTTTTCGGGTTAGGTACACAAGCACCAAAAAAGAAGAGAATAGTTCTTCGGTCAGGGTAATAAAATCCATTATAACGAGGTACCTCTATGAACACCGTGGCAATGATTGAGAGGCAAAAATAGAATTACAAAGGCGGTTAGGTCAAGTGATTCAGAGTGCGGAAATAAGAAAAAGAAATGCTTTTATCTGCAGGCCGAGTGGTCAGTAGATATGGGAGAGGTAATAGACGAAACACTTTGCAGGGAAAATCGTTTTATTACTTTTAAAATGTTATAAGCAATTAGACTTCAAGATATTTTATCTCGAGTAACGCAGTGTATATATGGCATCACAAGTGGCGGCGAGTGTGGGTGAACTCCACCTACTTTTTTAGTTATAAATTAACTTTTTTTATTTCATTTTATATGTCTACATTTAGGAATTGATGAAGCTATTAAATCCTGACAAATATGGTTCGCTGCTTGTTCAAATTGTGGAATTGCACAAAATTAAACCATTACCAAAAATCAGTCATTCTTTAATTCTACAATTTTGTCAAAATGTCCTCCGGTTTAATACAGTTTCTGTGTGTTTCACCAATGTTTTCCATTTGAAGTTAATACTTTCAAAAATCTTAAAAACCAAAATATCCATTCCTGTTCTATGAGGTTTCTTGGCATAATAGCAGATAGAGATCACAGTTTTCTGTACGTATCTTTAGACCAGTAGATAGGGCTGTATCGAAATACTTTATACGACATCGATGGTATCCTGAAAGATAATTTTAAGAAAGGCCAATTTTAATTTGTGTACATGAGTAAGTATCTCTGCTCTGTCTCAGTTGATGCTTAAATGACAGTATACAAACGCATCAGAAGATCAAATAATCTGCATTTAATTAAACCCTGCACTGAAGAGTTGTTCTTGAAAACACACACTGCTCAAAAACGACTTGCGTTTAAGAGTGTTACAGGAATTGTTAGATTTTTACCGCGGGACTGTAATTTAGAAAGAGAATAATGGGTTATATGAAAGCAGATCTTTAAGCAAGTTGGGACAGACCCAGATACCAAAGATTGTACTATATTATTATAAATAACATCGTTCCTCACGTATCATGGCCCATTCGTCATATTACGGAGAATTTTATCTTCAGAAGCAAGTGCAACACCACTAGAGAAATAACTATACATATGTATAGCATTATTTTTGAAGGCATCTTACTCGTTTCATATATATAATACAAAACAGAAAATACATGTATTGGTCACAACTCCTAAATAGTAGCGAGATGAATTTCACATATGACAGTCTTGGGAACATTTACAAGTACATCGTTCTATTTAATTAAAAGTTATTTAATTATATAACAGAAATAATGTTAATAGTTATAATAATATATAATGGTATGATTATAATAAAATAACTATTATATAATAATATAAAATAGTTATAATATTATTTTTAATAGTTATTTAATTATGTATCAAGAATTATACTATTTTAAGACGTTCTTCGTCAAAAATTTCTGAAATAATTATGGGAAGAGTTGCAACTACTTCACTGAGTGCGCATAATACAATTCTTTATGTTAGGTATCAAAACATTAATCAAGTGGAAAATTTTTAAAGGGCGTTTATTGTTTTCTTTATATTCTAAAAAAGCCAAATTTCAAATTGAGATATCACTTTCATGTAGATTAAGATAAAACTTTCGGTTTCATTCTAAAATGCTCCATTTACAAAAAAAGAACTGTTGATCACATTGATAAGCACAGGAATCAGCGCCCAATTGGAAATATTTTGATCAACAGTTTTTCAATTTTTAATAATCAAAGGATTTAGGGTTAAGAAGAAACCGGCTAAAATGTTCTCCCCTCAAACGTCTCGTATGCATATACATTGTGAAACGTTTGGTGCTTCGTAGTAAAGATAAGAAAACCTACTACGCGTTTTGGACGTCTTCCCTTCTTCTGGTTGCAGGTACATACACCAAATTTCATTTATCTAGCTTGTTGCGTTTTTGTGTTTCCATATCCACATGCACACGGAAGCAGCGACAGACAACATTTGGATTTCGTCCAAAATTCGTTAGAAATCTGCAGTTTTGGTGTTATGACTCCCAAGTAAATTCCATCTGTCTTGCTCATTTTTGAGTTGCCGCGGTCACAGACAAGCATATTTCCAAAAATATTTTTTTCAGGTCTAAAGACGATCTAAAACGTTGCGATTCATTGAAATCTATAACTTCGTTATTACAATATCTTTTCTTCTTACATTTTGTATACGAAGGAGGAAAGACAAAAAGGTATCTCTCTTATAAATTCTAGAACACAATTTTGTGCCTTCTTGTAATGTCTCCAGGGCATGTTCCCTTCTTGCCCCACACTAGTGGAGCCACTGAACTGCACCTGAAGGTGCAAGCCCGATGTCGCCGCTTTTGTTCTGCACCAAAGCAGAACAAAAGTGTTTATAAATATTGTTGGTATTACAATACAACAAGCAATAATACAAGCTATTACAATAATTTTTCTTCTTACATTTCGTATGCAAGGGAGGAAAGGAATAAAATATCTCTCTTATAAATTCCTAAACACAGTTTTGCGCCTTCTTGTAATGTCTCCAGGGCGTGTTCAATTCTTACCCTACATTAGTTGCGCCACTAAATTGCGCCGGAAATAGATAGAATTATGGCGTGAGGCTCCATTGGGAGCAATAGAGACTATCGGCTAAAAGCAGGCCCTGAGCACAATGTTTAGATTAAAATCTAAAACGTAGAATTTAATGTCCAATCTTAAGAAATTCAAAATTTTTAGTCACGACTTCTAAAGACATAAATTTTAATGAAATCCTTGAAATCACGTGGGGAAAAATTGTTTTCCAACTTACTCAACATTTTCACATTTGAAGTAAACATCCTTCACAGGTGATTTTACATTGTCTGGAATATTTATTGGAAAGTGATTGGTCACAGGACTAAGAAAATCTGCCTAAATAAATAAATACCTTACAATATAATAATTTTTTAATAAATACATTAAATTAAATCAATTACATTACTTTACATCACATATAATTAATTATATATAATTAGTTACAGAAATTACATTATATAAATACATTAAATTAATTTTAATTAACTTTAATAACTACGTGAATAGCTTACAATACAATAATTTTTAAGGAATAATGTGTTAGTCAACATTATTATTCCACATGATGTACATTTGAAAGCGTAACAGCATTTGCACAACAAAAGTGAACGAACGGTTTAAGGTGTACGCTCGCTAAACATCTGCTTAATATGAGATTTTAGCGTGATAGTGGAATAAATTTAGAATTATTCGGTTCTAATGTTATGGATAAACTTATATGCATCATTACACAGCAATAAGAAACAGTCGCGAACACTGAATGCGCTTACTTATTATTTACTTATTTGCAGTTTGGGTTTTAAAAAAAGCGAGTTCACATAGCATCACAGTTAGCAAGCAAAGAAGAAATTATTCTATAGTCCAGTACTTCCCTACCTTTAATTTGTCTTGTACGTCTTGATTAATTGGTTTCTTTTTCCAAATATCATGCCCATCTCCGTTATCATTTCATGCCGCAAAGAAGTTTTTGTCCATAATTTTAAGAATTTAGTGTTGTGAAGAGTCAAATGACTGGAATTAACTCAATAATAATTGTACGATTATTTTTTTTATTTTATATTTTGTTCTATATTTAATAATTGTATTAGTTTCGAGTCCTAAGAAATGAGAACACTAATCAGCTAATTTTCTATTAGTTTACGATAAAGTTTAAAAATATCTCGTGATAATTAATTTTTCAAATGGAAGGCAATTTTTAAGCTTCCTCCATGAAAATGAGTTTTATAAAATTACTTTCAAATGAACACTGATATAATCTCATGTCTGCAAACTACTTCAATCTTAAGCGAGATTTGTTTTTAATATACACATAAGACACTGTGTTCTTTCAATAAGATCTGTATTAGTGAAAGGTGTTGAATATTTTATTGCTTCAACATAGAGCTCTGGGTACGTTTCTTTCTTTGCTACCCAGAAGGTTTCCGAATTGTATAGCTTTTGCTTTTCCAACTGATTTGGGAAAATTATATACATATATATATATATATATATAATTGTATATATATATAATTTTATATATATATATATATATATATATATATATTTCATTTTAATTCTTATGTTTTGTGTTTTCCGCTTCCCAAACTGCTTCGCCGCCCACTCTCAGAGGCGCGCGTATCACTCGCAGTCAACCTCTGGTCTAAAATGAAAGTCATTAGGCATCATTTAGCTATGCGAGGGCTCAACCTCTTTGTTACTCTTGAAAAAATTAGTTTGTATATCAGCAAAGTCAGTTTGTATTGTCAAGGGGAGATCTCAATGGAATCAATTCGTACTCGCATGAAAAACGTGAAAACCCCGATTTCTAAAATCGATATAGTGCTCGCAGAAGGGCATGTTCTAGTTGTAATGCAATGCAATGCAATGGTGCCGGAAGTTCGGTAATTGTACCAGAGCTGCAGAGTTGCAGCACCTCATGAAATTATTTTAAAAACTTATTTTTTCGTTTTTTAATTTTATTAAGATATTTATTCAACATTTAAAGTTCGAAGCACAACGAAAATGAAAAAAAGCAAATATTGAAAACGGGGAGAGAAGAAAGAAATTAATCAATAAGTAGGACCTAACCGAAAAGATTTTTCGCTGGATGAAAGCTAAGCGAATCTCCCGAATGCAGAAACTTAAGTTATCATAAATTGAGTTTGGGACTAGCTAGGCTACTTTAACAGCAGCCCAGGTTTGGCGTAATGCCAACTGTATGACGCTGAATTTTTCTCCATTCCCCCTTGGCTATCAATCCTTCTCGTGATCCTTCTCGTTTTTTCCTGTTCGCTATTATTTGATTTTGGTTTCACTTATACGCTACTACGACGGAAACTCATCTGCTTTAGTACACAGCCGTTTTCTTTTGTAACAAGTCACTGATAAAGAAATAAAAAATTGCATCGATAATTTTCGAAAATGCCATCCAGATAGCTACAGTTAAAAATTTTAAAATTTGGTCTTTTTAGAAGTAAAACTCTATTTTACAATTTATTCTACGATAGTATTCTCTTGAGAAATATTTTTCAGCTGGTTTCTGAGGTGCCGAAACGCCACTAGAAAATAGTGTGACCATGCCACGGACACAGCGAGATACAGATTGACGACAACAGACGTCTGGAGATAAACACATCAGGTATAAGAAGGCATGCGCATTTATACCAATGAAAAATTAATGACGGCATGAAGCAAGTCTTCAATGCACTGGATATGCATTTTTAACTGACTAGTATACGAAGAAAGAGTAATGTAATCGTCAAAAAATTAGACCTCTAGATTTTATTGAATATTCGCAATTAGGTATGTGACCTTTGCACCAAATTCTTAGCTTTCAATTTAAGTTTGGACGAAATCCCTCCTTTAGAAGCTAGCCATGTTCATGTGAAAAATATATCTCGAAAATCTAAAAAGCTAGATGGATGAAATTTGATCACAGTTTATCATCAGAATTGTAGATACGTATCAAATGTTGAAGGAAATCCTTCAAAGGATTGACTGTCTGTTGGCTTGCATATTCACATGCTTGTGAACACAAGAACTTCAAAACGCGATGACTTAGATCACAGATAGCCAACCTGTCTTACGCGTACCCCTTGGGCTAAGAAAATGAGTAGTTGGGGGTAAGCGAAATCGAAGTCGGTAATGGCATAAGGGATTAAAAATGTTTCGGAAGTTTAGTTCTAAAACACTTTTCAGATTCATTGAAAGAAGTTCTAAACTAATCTGTAATAATGTCGTTAATTTCATTAAGACTGATTCAACTAATTTCCGATTGTTCATATCTTTATGTGAAGACATGGGCCATCTGCATACTACATTATTTTTGCACGCAGATATGAAATGGCTTCCGCGAGGAAATGTACTCACAAGAATGTTTGATCTGAGACGTAAAGTTAAAATGTTTTTTGAAGACTTTTTGCGCTCAACTCTAAATTTTATGAAAGTGAATGGCTGTAGCACCATTCGTATTTATCTGAAATTTTTTCAGAAATAAACTTCATTGATTGCTGAACAATTTCAAAATCAATTTAAAGTAACTAATAAAATCTAGTATGTAATTAAGAAACTGAATCTTTGAGTATATTGCATGAATTTTAAGATACTTTAAATTTTTTAAAAATTTATTTTGCTCATTTGGGAATGATTTTAAATTATTAAAACAAGTAAAAACTCGTAAAGTAGCACATTCGAAGGGATTAAAGTTGTCATTAAGACAATATTTTCCGAAGCGTAATGATGCAGATATATGGATTTTAAATCCATTCACTGAACAGATTTGAAAGCCTAAAAATTTTGTTACGAAAACTTTTAGTAAGTATGGCTTGAACAGATTTGCCTCAGAATCATTCACATCCGTAATCATGTTGAAAAGATAATTCATACGTTAAATAGTTAAAGCCAAACATGTGCATGTTTTATAAAAAAATTACCACTACTTTGATAAAACTTCTTTCTATATGAAATTTTTTTATTCAGGAAATTTCAGTGGCTACTGGTAAAAAGATTCTTTATTTTATTTAAAGCCTGAACATTTTTATTTGGGCTGGTAAATAGAAATATTTTTGAAGACTTACCTTGACAAGTATGAGTAGAACTGTACTTCCGGCGTCTCTATCGAATGAAGTTGTTTGACTGTCTTAGGGTTACTCTCCATTCAACTTCACCATCAACCAAATGGAGATTTTTTAAAACCATATGTGCGATGAATCCATTTGTGTGTCTTCCTCTCAAAACAAAAAGGAGAAGATGTTGAGTGGTCGGATTATTTTGTTTCATGTTGCATGTAAATAGGCTTTATGTTTTTTGAAGAAACAGAAGATTGACAAACAGAAATGTGACACGATATTTAATATTGTATATAATTGAGAAGTTGGAGCTAAAATTATTTTTGAATGGAAGCAAAAAATAAAATTCCCGTCATTAATATAAAATAATACTAAATTATAATGTCTTTAAAATGAAATTTCCTCTTTGAAACGGTCATAAACGGAAAAATAGTGGACAACATGTTAGCAAACTTGGCAATAGATTGCCATGGGTTTTTTTTCGAATTTTTTTTCAGGGAATGGTATGCAAAATTTTTAAACGAAAGAAGACATCAAAACGTCAGTTTGAAACATTTTTATTCGTTTCTGATACGTTTTACAAACCCATGTTCATTCGTCTACACCGACAGACTTCCGGTATAAAGCATCGTCATTGGGAATCTTAAAAATTTCAATACTCTGCTTGAATATGTTAATTACTGTTTAAAGTAGAGCTTTTTAGTGCTATAAATATACATTAAAATATTAAATTTCGTCAATTATAAATTGAAATATTAAATTCTTTTATTGCTGTAGTTCTCAAAGTTTACTTAAAATAAGAGTCACATTTTTTGTAACGGTTTCTATAATTGTACGTAATAGCTCTTTTTGACGATTAAATTTTTAGCTAAATGATTTAGACAATCACCGAGGGTTAAAGATTTAACCAAACGATTTAGTTATTACAATCATTCCTTTTGGAATTTAGCTCTTCTGATCTTCCAGCGGGAGAACACATGTCAGATAGATACCAGAGAATAGTTCTGTTTGATATCTTTTTACCCGGGAGCGTTGCGAAAGCATGACCTTGGCTATTCTTCCAGCTCCTTTCGACGAACTATTAATCATCGTTTGGAATTCATGGAGTTAATAGTTCTCTGCAAATCTGCTATTTGTATTTCAGAAAAAAGCGCGACAGTTTATGCTTGCGCAGTACAATAAATATAAAGCCGACTTCTTGCATTATATCTAAATGCCAATTGCTTTTTACTTCCATATTATTTTTTCAGTTTTATTTTTAAAATGTAAATATTTCAGATGACAAATTGACAATTTCATTTGATTTGTTTTCACTTCAAAGTTTTTGTCATTTTATAATGTTTCTTTGATTTATCTTCACATTGTTTCCGTTCTTTTTTAAATAAAATGTGTTCAAAATTATTTTACTTTTAAAGTCTTACATAATTTCAACCTTATTTTAATGCCTACCCTCCGAAAAATGGATATTTTGCAATAGTGTATCTAGGAAATGCGCTCGAATTTTCGTGTCGGTATAGAAAGATCGGCCCTTAGAATGCTCAATAAAAAGAATTAAACAAACTCAAAAACAAAGAATCCAACACGTTGTAAACTAAAAAAAGAACTGGTTCCAGATTGGCGCGGGAGACAGCATCTAAATGAATTTGGAGAGTTCTTTAATCGAAGGGATGCCGTGAATTGGTCGGGAAATTTACAAGAAATCAGACAGAAAACTCGTCTGTAGCGTACAAAATGTTTATAAATATTTAACTCAACTACAATGAAAATGTTAGAAATATCTTCATAAATATATCGATAATTTTAGTGTCATTTCAAAGTTCAGTGAAGGAAATTGAATGTGGGATTAGAAGAAGTTTCCTTTCCCGCTGACAGATTTTGGCCAAATTTGTCAGAGATCTACAATTTTGGTGGAATTGTCAAATTTTATAAATTTATCTCATTCCTCACTTCGGCGATTGTGTTCACATCCACACGAGAGACACAGGATAATATAACAAAAACAGGTTTTGGGACGTCTTAGATCTCAACGTGAATGTCCTTAAAAATATTCAGAATGAATTTCTTTAACAATAACATAATTTTCTCTTTGTATTATTCGCATTTGAAAAAATGAATATTATTCCTTTGTCATCTGAAATATGAAGGAATCGGAATAATGGGAAATAGCAGAGTAACGTCGTTATAATCCTTCTTAAACGGCATTTATCTTGAAACCAAGCAGCGCGAAACTACCACATATGCGAGAAATAAACAATTATTTCTTTTATAATCTATCAGCATGTAGCACCTTCATGTACTTTGTTGTGTCTGATTTATATTATTATTATTATTTTAATTATGAATTAAATTAAGTAAGTTATTTTCATTAACTCAAAGAATTTGTGCTTTCGGGGAGTTATTCTGTACCAAAACTTATCTAATGATATAAAAATAAAATTAAAATTTTGATGGTAAAATCAATCGTGACATAAAGGGTGAGATCTGCATTGGGTGTAATAATTGTTTTCAGTTCTCATTCGTGTCTCTCCTTAACATCCATATCAATGTACGCTGAAGAGATATTTGAAATAAATTGATTGTAAGAAATGAAAAGAAGAACTTGCCAATGCTTTACATCTCTTTTGCAATGTAAAAGGAACACAATCAATAACAGAAGGTTATATTTTCCAGCTACTTTGTGTTGACATATAGTATATGCGTAAATATCGAATGCTGAATTTATGAAAACTGGTTTCAAATTAAGATTTTTTATTTTTCAAATTCTAGTTGGGCGCTCACAATTTAGTAATATTCCAGCTACTTCGCTTACTGAGCTTTTACGCTCTAGAACAGTGTAATCAGTCTATAACAGAAGTTCTAGAAATCTCGATATTCCATACCGCATTCGTTTTTCGAAAAAAGGCAGACTCTTTCAAGATATTTCTTGCTGTTATAATTTCAACAATTATTTTCAGTGATATATAATTTTTTATATATGATCCATAATGTCATATTTGACCAAGAAATATAAATATTTACATTTTCTTGGTTCTTATTATTCAGTTATTATTTTGCATTATTTGAACAATATTTAAAAAAAACTTAAAAAACCTTAATGTCTGATTTGCTTAATTAAATTTCAAATTGATAAATATTTCTATTTTTAAAAATTTTTTAATTTATTTTTTTATCATCTTGTTAGCATGGGAACGTGTACTTCAATATTATTAGGCAATGTTCAAGCAGATATTTTCTCTTCACACTTACTGGGAAAGGAATGTTAGCTACAACTGTCATTGCCTGGACAATGAGATGAAGGATAACATGTCTCAGATTGATTTAATAGTAAATTAAATTTAATTTCGGCACACAAATTTCATCTCCTAAGCTTAGATATTAAAACTAATTTCTCTTAACAAGATTTTTCAAATCTTCTGACAACAATAAAAAAAATCAAAGTTTTATCTCCTTTTTATTAATATTGGATTGTTTGAGAGGTCTCAAACGATATTAATTCAATTTTTCAATTTATTATATTAAATTGAAAAAAATTATTTTTGAACGAACACTGAAGTTTATTCTATCTTTATACGCACCAATTTAATTTATGAAAATTTAGAATATTTTGGGAAATTTCATTATACCGCCATTATAAGACCTCACTGCTTTATAGTTAAAAACCTGTCCAAGGTGCTTTTTGCAGTTGTCCAGAAGATATAATTTTTTTACAGAATTCTCGAATTTTGATATCACATGGAAGTCCGAAATTGCAAAGACAGTTCTATAAGAAGGATAGAGTGTAGCATCTCAGGTAAGCTGTAACAACTTCCGAAGAGTGGTCAAAGGCATGTGGTTAAGTGGTATCCTCATAAAATGTTAGCATTTGCGATTGGCAAGTAATGTTCGCTTCTGGGCAAAGTCTTGTATAAAACTGTCCATCTGTCTACTTGTATTCAATTGAATTAATTGTTTGGTTAGTTGTATACAGCTCGTAATAGACAATGTATTTCAACCCCAACAGCATCGGAACATACCTTTATGAGAATGGATGTGGCGTTTAAAATGGTTGATGGTGGCTCACTGTAATAACTCCATCGCAACTTTCACACAGCTTTATTGTAGATGATCCTTTTCTCCTCACCTGCTATCAATCGTTTCAAAAGATATTATCGTCATCGTGTCTGAGCAATAAATCATTTGTGGAAATATAGTGTCCATGTATAGTTCTATACTCTTCCAAATAATTAAAATTAAACAAAATTATGTCAATACCACCCCAAGTAGCACACTATATTGTTCACTATTGTAAAATTCGAAAAATCAATAATGTATAATAATGTGTTACAATAGTGAAACAGTGTAAAATTTAAGACTTTTGTTATTTTGCTCAATAATGGGTTTCAATATTGTCCTATATTTTACAATATAGTTCAACCTAGTGTCAATATTGTATTGTTTATTCCCTAATATTATAAATATGCTTTTATATAAAAATTAATTACATAATAGAGATTGGAAAAAAAATCGCTTCTATACAGTAACACTTGATTATTGTGTAATCAACATTTATTACTCACCCAAAACCTTAGATTCGAACTTGTGATATTTTTGTTAACTGATCAGTTGTCCTACACATTCAGCCGTCCAGACATTAAACGGAGAGATAGATTATTGTAACCAAGCTTTGTTGGATACGAGGTATGCATCTCCACATCTTACTTTTATGGTCTTTTTAATATCATGAACTTTTTGTAATTTTGAGTTAAAAATATGATTTCAAGTAAAAGAGAGAGCGATTTTTGCTATTTTTTGCAAATAAGATTTGTTAGTATAATAAATTATAACATTAGGGTTAAAAACTAATTACTTTTCTAAAAAAGGGGCACAAAAAATCGATTATTTTAGAACAAACATTGAGTGTTTTAATTTTATTTCTGAACGATACAATTTGAACATCAAGTACAAGATGATGCATATTTTTCTGTAGAGTGCTAGTTACTCCTCGTAATTGATAATTTGCTTAAATAGAATAATTTTAGCAAGTCCTATATTTAGTAAAATTTGGGAAGGATAATTTTTCAAAAATAATATTTTATATAAAAATATCCAGTTAGTTTTTTCAAATTATCATTCATTTATTGATTTAGGAAAAGAAGGAATGTCTAGGAAATTTTAATATAAACCGTATGTTATTTTAATACAGACACAAAGAATCAAAACTAGATATATACAAAAGTTTCCAGGTCGTATGGTCACTTCAGGTAAAAAACACGGAGAAATAAAACGTTATGTTATATTGTTAAACGCAGAATTTACATTTTTGTCATCACTACAATAAATTATCAACGTTGTTAAACGTAGAATTTTCAATATTGTCACCACTGCACTGATCAGCGTTGTGGGAATATAAAATTGTTTTACAGAGAGTTATGCAGTATTCGTCTTTTTAATGAAAAATTGTTCCACTCAGTATTTTGAAACAAAATTTTAAATAACATGAGTGATTGTAAAACTAATATTTTTCAAAACTTTTACGATTGCCACACTTTTTAAAATTTTGGATACAGCATTTGGTATTCCTCGGCATTCACAATATTGCCAAAATATTTCACAATATTATTGTGATATATTTAAATCTTTTTTTATCAGATCTACACTTTTGTAAAAATATCCGATACTTTCTTGTAGTTTATGTGTGAATCGCAAACATTCACATGTTGCAGTTAATATTTTCAAAAATCTTAAAACTCATAATAATCATTCCTCTGAGATGAGGTTTCCAAGCGTAACGAAGGATGGACTGTCTGTATCTGTAGTTTAGTATATAGGGCCATACGTTCAAATTTGATACGATATTGACAGTAAGTTTCGTGAAATTTAATTTTCCGAACGACAAATATCGGTTGGTGAACAGGAGTGCCAACTGTAGGCACTTGTGATCTGTCTGAGTTACTACTTAAATTACATTAATTAAAAACAAATAGGAAATACCAATATTGGAGACTAGATGAATAAAGTCGAAAACAAAAGAGCAGAGGAATTAGATGAATAAAACATCGGACAAAGAAAGACAAACAACCTTATGGAAATACGATTATTGCGAGTGATATAGATTTTACATAGATTTTAATGGCCATGGAAGATAGTAAATCTAATATAGTGAAACAGATTTATAACGAGGATTTTAATGAGAATTACAGAGTCATCTAGCCGTAAATTTCGAAATTTGCACAATAACTCGAAAACTGCAAGGCATTTGTGAATACAACAAACTACGAACTTATACAACGTCTTCTATTTCATACCAAAAAGCATATAGCAAACATTCATTCGAAGAATGGAATGTGTGAGATTTTCATTTGTTGTTTCGTGATTTGAAAGCCTGTGACGTCACACGTTTAAAATATGCTTTGAAATAGCAGCGTTTGGAAATTCCTGAACGAATCCGTTGCTCCTTCTTTTGCATACAATATTGGGAGGAGTTGCTGAGAGAGGTCATGTCTTGTGCAACTTCACATCATAATTTCATACAAACGTTTAGATATGCTTAGACATATTTATGAAAAATTTACCACTTATTTAAAACAAATATTTTCTTTAGGTATATTTTTAAATGCTACCGGGAGAAAGTTTTCATGTTCTGTTTCTATCAAATTAAAAATCTTGGATTTTTATATCCGAGTTGGTAAAAAAAGCAATTGTACGATTACAAATGAGGGAATTGCCAAAATTAAAAGTTACAATACACAGATGTTAACGGCAGTATTTACCATACAGGAAGTAACTAGGCACGCGATGGAGGGCTGAATCCAACTCGACATTAATTTTTATTCTTAAATGCATATTTATAGTGATATATCTACTGCTGTCCCATCGTTCTCAAAATAGATATTAATTTGTCTAAATATATCACATGATTATGCGGCAACTCTGGTGCCTTATCGCTCTAATGTTTAGTTTATTCACAGTAATGCTTGTGTTCTTTCCTGAATTTAGGGTTCTAAAATCAAATTTTAATAAAGATGATCTTCAAAATTTTTAACTATTACTCTGTAAATTTTACTATTACTTTTCTCTGTAAACTTATATGCATATGAATTAATTTATAAAACACTTTATTATGCATTCAAATATTTTCTTTCCGGAAATTTCAAACTTCACACAGCCGTAGTCATTAACTCTAAGCATATTTTATCGAAATCCCATGATGAAAAATATAATGAATTACTCTGTAGTACATTTAATATCCGTACATATTAATACAGAATATGTGTATAGAAGTTAGAAACACACCTAAGAAAATGTTTTATTCAAAGCAAAGAGAATTTTCTGGAGCATCACCAAGTGTAAAATACTGCCTCATGCATATAAAAATCCTGACTACTGAAAACATATTATCAAAGAAAGAATGCAAATGGTTCATTGATGAATTCATGAACGGCAGTTCTTTTGCAAAATATAAATGTCATTTCTTTTGTATAAAAATTACAACAATTACATAAATTAATCACAACCACAATTAACACAGTTTTCCAGAGGTAAGAAATATAGGTATTTTCAACTCATCTGACCAATAAGAGATTTGCAATTTTAGAAGAAAAACCATAACATAAAACAATGAAATTGTGCAATGCAACAAATTCTTAATAAACAAGAAATAGGGAGTGATCAGTAATACAGAGTCACTTCATCACGAGAGAATGTGGCTCTATTCACCATTTCATCTATCAACACTTTTACACAGATATAAATTTTTACAATGATTCAACAATACAGTTTTCAATTACATTTCAAGAGTCCTCCTGTAAATCAAAATATTTTTCTGCAACATTTTACTGGTTCACATACATCAGAATCGTTTATTATTACCCAGTACGCAAAAATAACAACGCAACATTGATGAATAAAGTGGATAAAATGTCAGTGCAAGCTGCATAGATTTATAAAGAAATATGATGCCTTTAAAGCTGCAAAAAGTGCTTAAGCATAGTAATATGAACTAATTTCTCTATAAAACTCAATTTGATTAAATTGAATTAATTTATGACTCTGTTAGTTAAGCAAACAGAGATATGTATTTTCCACATGGAAATTTTGAACTTCGAATGTTCTGAAACATAAATGCTATGCATATTTCTTTTTCGTCTGAAGTAGCTATTATATAATTTAACTAAATACCACAATGAAAAATGTAAGCACTGAATATATAGTATATTTAATTTTCTATTACGCTATCTCACAACCTAGATTTGTTTGGGTTCCAAATTATTTTCATATGCTCGCTTTTTTGCTTTTGTTTTGACAATTATTGTCACTTACTTTCCCCTACAAATTTAAATTTCTTTTGAATTTATTCTTGTTTAATTAAAACTTTCAATTCTAGTCTTTTATTACTTTATAACAGTATGGTTTGAAAGAAAATTAGAATAAAATTTACAATGAAGAATTACACTATATATAATTTCACTTCATTTATGATTAAAATATAAATTTAAAATGTATTTTCAAGAAGCAATATTTTATTAATAAAATTACACGTATCAAATAAAACACCAGAAGACAATGCACGAAAGGAAACGACTTTTTTCCAACTTTCATAAATTGCAACACAAAAGCATGAGCGTTATTTATCTCCTCGACTGGCAATGTTAGCTAGATTTCAGTCTAAAATTTCTTTAATGAGACGAAGAATGCAGTATCGGAAGCTTTCTCAGTTTGAACTAGGCAGTTGAATAGAGTTACGGGAAGGTGGATTATTTTCTTTGCGCGATGTTGCCGAAAAACTTGGCAGCGATGTATCCACTGTGCATGACTGCTGGCAGCAGTAGTCACGGAAAGTTAGAGTCTCGGAAAGAAAAACAATTCAGTCAGAGTTATGCTTCCGAATCTCATCTAATATTAAATGAAAAGTTATGAATTTTCAGGAAATAACGTCTACTAAGAGATTCCATGCCAAAAAATTCCGTGTCCAAAAAAGAGTCGTCTATGTATTTATTACTGCACTAACACCGAAATTTAAAAAATAAAAAAAATTATTGCTTAAAATTTCGTGCCAAAACTTTTTGTGAAGTGGCTACATCAGCTATTCTTTCGTAATGTTATCTGGGCATGACGGATACATAAAATATCGCAAATCCTGAAAACAAATTATAATTCCTGTCTGTAATATAAAACAAAATTAAAATATTTAAACTGAATAATTGCAAAAATGAATGAAATTGCATTCGTATCGATTCTAAACAGCGTATTTGCTGAAATTGCAGTCAGTGTGTTGTCTTTTGAACTCTGTAAAACTTTCCTTTTTTTAATTTTTCTAGAACATATTGCGTGTTACTTAACTAATTTTCCGACCTGTATTTTTAGATTCATTCATAATGACCTTGCAGGTGAATTCTAATTGATCTTGAATTTGAATTTGCAGAGCAAATATCAGAGAAGAATAATATATTATAATTCTGTCAAAGGGTTTTAGAATTTGAAAGCCACTATATTATTATTATTTTACTTCGTAAAGTATGCGTCTGAAGATCTATCTCCTGACAAAAGTATTTTACATATAAAGAAGCTTTCCTTCCTTAAGTCTTTTTTCTACGAAATAATCTCTCATTCTAAGAGCAATTCCAATTTTAAACGAATTATTCTAGAACCGTTGCACCAACACAATTTTGGGGCAAATAATGAGATCGTTAGAGAAAATTTGTGTCTATATATTTTTGATGATGGAACAATTATTTAATATTTGAGAATTTCCAGTAATGTTACGTTTTGATTGCCATTTTCCCCATTTTTAATTTTTTGTCTCTTTCCTATTTTGTCTGATAAATCTAAAACTTTATTCTTTGCTTTAACTTATTATGACTTCATTTCGTTTGCCACCTCGGTTTCATATTCCACATTTCATAATATGTTTTTGAGTTTCATTTTGGTATGTGCAATCTTATATACGTAGAAAAAATATCAGCTTGTGAGATCATTAAGTAATTTCAAACACATGGATATTTCAGAAGTGGCTAAGATATAAAAATAATAAAAAAGCATAAAACAGAAAAATTAAATCTACCTCATGTTCTGAACAAATCGGAGTCACGCCACCACCGAAAGAGAAAATCTCCGAATATAAAGCTCCGAGAGAAGGAAAAGGAATTTGATCTCTCCCGGAATTCACCAACGTCAATTTAGATTCGCGGAATCTCAGAGAGAAAGCGAGAAAAAGAGTTCTATGAATTTAAATAACGCATGCTTTGGAAGCATGTATTTAAAGCAAAATACTATCCAAATATATAAATTATTTTAAAAATACATTAGAATAATTGAAGGCACGCCAAACGATTCATAATTTAAATACTAGAAGATTTGTGCCCGTCTAAAACGGGCTTTTAGCTTGCCAACAATATCTCAATATTCTCACAGATTTACTAACGAAAGTTGTTGAAAAAAATCCCACGTAGCTTGCTAGAGTGCTTAAGAAATAAAGAAAGCTGGGAAAACAGAACTGATGAACCTACTGACACTAATCTTCCTTTTGTTAATAACTTTATTTGTAACAATGACTTCCGTTTTGTCAGAGTAAAAAGATGCAAAATAAACTAACAGAAAAAAATGCATTACCAAATAAAAAATTATAAAAAGGATGAATTGATGAATGCAAATCTTTAAGTTAAAGGATCCTTTTTCAGTGTAAGATCGCTTAATTGAAAGAACTGTCAAATAAAAATGAATCACTAAATCTTTATAACATTTAAGGTAACAACTTTCCTCTGAAATATTCAATTCAAAAAGTAAGTACGTAAAATGAGGTAAATATCGGATGCACCATTGGTATAGGAAAATCTCAAAATACTTTCTCTTTCGAATATAAGGGAAATTCAATTTCCCTCTCGAAAACGGAATGATAGCTTTCACTCTTCGAATTCTAAGAAACCCCTTCCCTGTTCCCCAAACCCTTATGGGGAGGAAACGAAGAAAGCGCTGCGGGTGTGAAATGAATCTCAGTGTGTCTGATCTGAATCTGTTTTGGCACGTACCCAAGTCCACATTCCTGCGCGTTAGTTTCATGACTGGGCAATTCTAATATAGATGAGACCATCTGTGAAGTAAATAAAATAAAATGGACAGAAAATTAAAATAGTGCACTTCTTCCAAGAAAAGTGCACGGTATTTTTATTTATAACCCAACTGGTTTTTAACTTGTAGTTGTTTTATTTATTGTGCAGGAATACATATTAGCTGTGCGCCTTTAATTAGTGGGTCATCTCGTTTTTCCCCCTGTATGTTAGGGAAATGCTGTGCATCTGAAGATTAAAAAGGAATTTATTCTTTTATAACACAACCCATCAGGGTGGGTCAAGATTTGGTGCAAACATTTACGGAAAAAATGGTAATGAACACCCGTTACATATCTGTGACATCGGGTTCAATCAATAAAATCTGAAAGTTCACATAAATGTGACGCTTGTAGACTACGGGTGCATCGTATTTTCTCATCCTTTTAAGGTTCTTTGATGAGAGGAAGATTTAACAAAATCATTTAAAGAGATGTAATAAGATTTCTTAAATCAATTTTTTTTCCGTAAACATATCGCTAAATTCTTATCAGAATCAACTATTGGTTACAGCTCAAAGTAACTATTAATATCAGTTAATTTTCTATAAAGATATAGGAAAATATTTGTTTTAAGATGAAAAGACCCAAAGAAAAAATATGGCATGAGAAATGTAATTATTCTACAGCTCTCTCGAGACATCATTTCGGAATCTCATTTCTCATGTTTCAATCCTGAGCGAATATTTATCGTCATTGGCAACCACAATGTTATGGTTGTCGATTTCGAGCGAATTTGATGACAAAAGATACGGTCTTAAAATCTCAACACCATTTTTATTTCGAACTTCTTAAATTTTGGAAAAACTGAATAAATGGGTTTCCATAAACCATAACCGTTATTAGGAGGTGACTGATTAATAAAATTTTCTTCCACCTCAACCGTCAGCAGAAGCTATTCTAAACTCTTCTATAAAAAAATTGAATAAGTTTTCCAACTTCCAGTTTCATTGACAGAACAAAGCGATATACTTTTTTTAACTCGACCTTTCTGAATTTCGTCTCTTAATCGGAACTTTACACAGTCACAACCAAACGTGTAGTGTCTTCTAATGTGGCATGAATGTTTCTTGAAGACATTGAAAATGAAGTATGTGTAAGAATTTTTATTTTTTGACTCCATTTCAGGATCGTGGCCATTATAATGGTATCAGTGTGTTCCCTGCCAATAAACAACAAAAATATTCTATTTTATTTCTAAATTATTATGTTTTATAACTAAATGAGACAAAAATATTCGAAAAACACATTACGAGCTGCCATCTTAAATTCGGCATACAGGCCAGGAACCCTTTCCAGATGGTGCTTCAGGTGGTGGTTGCCGAAATTCCCCAAATTTTTTACCCTTTTTCAGTTCCTCGATACTAACTCCCAAATAACACCTTTCTCGAAACTTTTTCCAATAATAAAGTTAAATTGTATTAAATTCAGCGTCGAATGGTAAACACTTTTTGAAATTATTCAAAGTAAATTAGGCACAATGCGAGTTCAAATAACGTAAATTTTTAGCAGTTTTTGCAAACTTAGTATATTTGGAATTTTTGACCTAATTTTCTTGATTTGAACGTCATCATATGAAAATTATCACTATTTCGATATGGTACAGCATCATGTTCGAATAGAAGTGTGTCATTTCAAAAGTAGTGTAATTTTGAATTAAAAATTCAATGCGTTTTAAAAATTATAAAGATTGTATTAAGTGATTATACGCTTCTAAGATAAAATATTGTATATTAAATTGGAAATTATATGAGCCAAATGCTTTGGCCTAGGGCGCAGAATATGTTTTGGCCTACGGCGAAAAAATGGTTAAATCCAGTTAAATCCTTAGTTATCATTAAACATACAGCATTTCGTACTTTGAGTGACGATGTAAGTACAAGTCGAGCTACTCCCGTCATTCCTAGACATCCGTGGATATAAGTGCCATCGGCAGCCACGTCCCAACCTAACGCAGGAGGTACATAACGACATCGGCGTGGAGGTAACGCAACCCCACCATTATTGTGTCCACCAGAGAACGAGAACGCGCTTACTGCTTCACCGGCTTCTTCTAATCAAATGTCTCAAGTGCCTTGATGAATGATGGTATAATCTAAAACATTTTCATACCTCATATTGCGTGTCATGCACTTAAGGCAAAACTTGATTACCACTGTAGGAGAATGGGACTCTCTTTCTCCTCCACAACTTCCTAAACCAGATATTTTTTTATTGATTTTGATTTATTTTCCATAGAAGAAATTGTTAAATAAAAAAAGATAATGGTAAACTAAAATAATGAAATATTTAGCTCCAGGTCACCTTTAAAAGAACTAGTTTCAGTACTTACCATTTAACAAAATTTAATTTTAAAGTTAAAAATAATTATGAACAAAATTGCAATCCCTTTTTTATAGTATCTGTATAGTCTAAAACAAAGTTTCCCGAGAATGTTGACTTGTGAGTCATTCAGCGAACAGCGAAAAAATTCCATCACTCTGATCTGCAAGCAAATTTGAAAATATGAAAAAATTCCTTTCAATAATAATCTGAAACTTGATTTTAAATTGAATAATTGAAAAGCATGTACATTGCCATTGTAAATCAAATGTCAAGATAAGATTAAATTACTCTGAAATTATAGAAAAAAAATCTTATGGCACCACCAGAGTTGGGAGGGGGGGTATAGTGATATAATCATCATTTTAATATTAAAATACTATTAAATTTTTCTGGGCGAGATAGTCAGTTTTGAAATATTTCCTTTGCTAAAATTTTTATAGTTTCATTCTTGTAGTTTATTAGAATCTCTTATTTAAAACCTCTTGCAAGAAACGAATTTAGCAAATAATAAGTTTCATCTGAATGAGTTAACAGTTATTAAACTTTTGACTGCATATACCGCTATTGCCATGGATAGGAAGTCCGTCTTTTTGTAAATGCATCCTGAGATTTTCCCACGTTCATGGGTTTGCCTAGTATTTCTGAAATGTTGAATCATAGTATAGTAATAAAGCCCTGCATGAGAATAACAATTAGGTTGGTTCAACGGTATTTGAACATGCTTTAGAACTTTGCATCTAAATAGTAATTCAAATAAAATTATGCTGTCAGAAGGTAAAATGTAAACTTGAGGACATAAATTTAATTTTATCACAAATCTGAATGAAAATAATGTAATTACTTTTGAGGATATTTGTATATATTTTAGAATTAATAATATATTTGCATGAAATATTTCCGGGATGGATGAATTTTGGAGATTTCTACTATGAAAAAGTATATATTCCACTATAGACTATACAATTTTTTAAAAAATTGATAATATTTCATCGTTTAGAAACTTAATTATTCAAATTCTCACATATATGATTCTGTATATGAAACAAGTGTCGTAAGTCTTTTTACTGGAACTATTTTCAGATTTGGATTCTATAAATAAATTAGCTTTAATTGCTTCATTTATCAGTCGCGAGTTAGTTATATGTGAAAATGTGATAAATAGCATTTTTTTAGGCCAATTTTATCATCAACAAAGAAGGTAGGTTTCTTTTTTTCTATCTTGAGTATTTTAAGCAAAATAAAATAATCACTTTCCGTATGTTAACATTAAAATTATAAATTACTTGGAGAAAATATGTTGCTTCATAGAATTTTCAAGCAATAATTTCTAAATTTGTTTATACACTTCCGTTAATACAGTTTATTACATTCTGATTTCATAATCTAGTAAACAATAAAACCTCTAAATTGCATATTAACCCTCTAAGCGTTTTGCAAGGATTTTTCCGTTTCTCATTTTGAGTTCAAAAGCAGAAGTTTAGAATTTCAGAGACTTGATTAATCGCAAAAGATATCCAATTATTTACTTTAAAAGCAAATTCTTAAGACTTTAAAGATAATATATCAAAATAGCAAACCCCTCAGAGGGTTAATCGAGAGCAATTTTCTTGGTTTTCTCGACAAATATTTAGAATACTTTTATTTTCAGTTTTTCTGCACTTTAAAAACCAATGCATTAGGAGGTTGCATTTAAATATCAGGGGAAGACGTAAAAATGTTGCTTATGTAGTTCGAATAAATTTTATATTACTAAGTTATTTCGACTTTACAAACAAGATTACATATTGTAAATTTTAAACAATCTCAAAATTTCTTTCCTGTCAGTTTACATAGAACCTTCTGCTTATATTCTTTCAACCAAAAATATTTTTATTTCCTAATGATTTACACAAATAATTCTTATGGATTTAAGCAGATCTATTTTATATTTAAAGACATATTTCAAACATTTACGTTAAGAATGGAATACATCAGAGGCTGATTTGTTATTTCACAATTTCTAAACCTGAGACGCGTAAAATATATGCCATAAAATTCAGCGTTTTGATATTCCTGGATGTTTCCGTTGTTCATTGTTTTGAATCAACTTCTGTGTAAGCACCACTGGCAGAATTGCTAAGAGAGTATATCTGTAGCAGCTCTCTCAACGTATAATATTTTCTTTTTGTCGCGAAGTTTAGTTGTCAAAAATGGCAACATTAAGAGTTGTCCATATAGAAACGATGCGGAAGAATAAAGTTCGATCCAGGCACAAGCTATGAACTAGGTTCTGGAGCATACGCCGGATAGCGCCCTTTATCCTTGAACCCTTAAAGTTCGATTTTTGTGTCTAAAAGCCTTTCTTTTTAATTCAAATACGCATAAATCGTTCCAGAATTATAATTAATTTTTTTAATTTATCCCATGTATTAACTGCGCGTAAGTGCACTACATATCCATATTGCAACTTCATCTTGTATCTTATAAATTGAAATAGTCCAATTATTCTAGAATTAGCGAGGTATGAGTCTGATTTGAAAGATTGAATTTTTCATTGAAATAATTTAGTAAATACTGCTAGGACAGATTTGCCTCAGAATCATTCATATCTGTAAACATTTCTCTAAGATAAGTCATATGTTTATGTTACAGGGATAAAACAAAGCATGTGTTAGTTTATATTCAAAAATTACCACTATATCTAAAAAAGGTTTATGTATAAATATATTTTTAATTCAAGAAATTAAATACGGAGTTTTGAGGTTTGTTAGAGACTGAAATTTTTCATTTGGGCTGGTAATTATAAATTGGAACCAACTTCAATGTGTATTATCTGTCGGAAGAGCAGAGCTATAATTTCGGAGCTTCTAACTAATAAAGCTGTTTAAGTGTCTTTGTGTTACTCTCCGTTAGACTTCGCCATGAACCAAATGCAGATTTTTTTAACTTCGTGTGCTATAAATCTATTATGTGAGTTTTGCTCTTAAGACTAAATAGAAAAGTAGTTCGGTGGACTGATTACTTTTTTCAATGTTGCATAAGAATATAATTTCTTGTCATAACGAATTTAACAAATTCTAAGTGTCAACTGAGTGAGATAACAGTTATTAAATGTTAACTTGTGGACATAAACTTTTTCTCACAAATCTGAATGAGAATAATGTAAATACTTATTGATGTTATTTATATATATTTTAGAATTATTATCTTTACATTAAATATTTGCTTGATAGATGAATTTAGAACATTAAGATTTGTACGAAGAAAAAGTATATGATCCACAATAGACAAGTTAATTTAAAGATATAATTGATAATATTTCAACTTCATGAAACTTAAAAATTCAAAACACTAGAGCTCGTTAATACAATATATTACATTTTGAATTCATAATCTAGTAAACAACAAAACTTCTAAATTGTTAAAAGAAAGCAATTCTTGGTTTTGTCGACAATGTTTAGAAAATTTTTATTTACTGTTTTTCTGTATTTTATCAAGAAATACATTAGGAGCCTGCATTCTAAATATGAGGGGAAGGCGTTCCAGTATAAAATGTAGCTTATTAGAATAATAGAATAACTTTTATATTACTAAGTTATTATAACTTATAAAACAAAATTATATATTGTTAATTTTAAAATACATCAAAATTTCTTTTCTTGTCAGTTTATATAGAACTTTCTAAAAATGTTCGATCGAGAAATCTTTTTTTTTATTTCATATGGGTTTACGCAATTAATTCATATGGATTTAAGCAGATCTGTTTGATATTTAAAAACATATTACACACATTTACTATAAGAATGGAATGCGTCGGAGGCTCGTTTGGCATTTCGCAATTCGTAAACCTTTGACGTTACGCGTACAATATATGCCCTAAAAAGCCGCGTTTTCAAATTGCTGAACGAATTCGGTGGTCATCCTTATGAAACAACAACTTTGTAGTCACAACTGACAGAAATGCTAAGAGAGGATATCCATTTTGCAACTTCATTTTGTATATCATCAAATGAAAAGATTGCAATGTTTCTAGACTTAACGTGGTATGAGTCTGATTTGAAAGACTGAAATTTTTCTTATGAAATGATCTAGCAAGAATTACTTGAACAGATTTGCCTCAGAAGCATTCACATCTGTAATCATTTTCCTAAGATAATCCATACGTTAATGCAAATTGGTAATAACAAACATGTGTCCGTCTTTATAAAAAAATTACCACTGTTTTAATTCGAATTTTTTAAATATAATTTTATATTTCGAAAATTACACATCGTCTGCATAGTGGACAGCTGTTGTTTATTTTATTAAAGCCTGATATTTTTTATTTAGGCTGGTAAACATAAATATAGTTTAAGACAAAATTGACAGTATTTTCCATGTTATGAGCCGCGTGTCTACGAAGGAATTTGTTTGAGTGTCTTTCGGTTACCTTCCGTTTGACTTCGCCATCAACGAAATACATATTTTTAAAACTTCATAGACAGACTTCTGTTGGGTGGATTGATTACATTTTTCCATGTTACAAATATAATTTGGGCTTTATTTCTTAAAGAAATAAAACATTGACAATGAACGATATGAATAAAAATGTTGCACTATGTTTTATATTGTACATAGGTGAAAAGTTTGTGCAAAAATATTTTTTAATTGAAACGAAAAATGAAATTCCCACCATTAATATAAAACGACACTAAAATATAATGCAAAAAATTAAAGTTCCACTTTGAGATGGCAATAAATGGAAAACTAGTGGACAAAATGTTATCAATCTTGGCAATAGTTTGCAAGAGGTCATAGTTTTTTCCAGAAAAAAGTTCAAAAACTCACCATTAGCGGAGAATGGCACTGTATACAATATTGTTGGAAGAAATAAGAGATGAAAACGTCGGTTTAAAAGTTTTTAATTGTTTCTAAAACATTTTACAAGCCATGTTCAATGTGGCGTCAGCAGATCTTAGATTAGTATTCTTGTTATGTGCATGTGGTCTATTTTTCACAGTATTACTAGTAAATATTCCATTTTAGTAAACTCATCAGGCTAAACACTATTATTCAATTCAGTTGTTCTGTAAATCTTGCGGACGGTACAAAAACCATTTCCTGAACCACCGAAAGCTGATTTGTTTCAATAAGTTTTGAGTATTTTACTATGCATGATACGGAATTAACTTGTCAAATCGGAGGAAAAGGAATAAAATGATTGAAAATTATTTTATTTTTTTCTATAACATTTTTCATTCAATAAGAATGACAACATTAAAGATAAAATGATATTTTCTTTACGAGAAACCATAGTTTCTATTTAAGAAAAAAATTAATAAATTTTCTCGAAACCATAAATAAATTTTTGTTATGCTCGATAGGTTCTGTGAAAAAATTTGAAAAATAATCTATTGATTATTTTGGATTTCTGAAGATAAGTATTTTTTTCATTTGGGATAACATAGAACGTCCACTGAACCGATCAACTTCGGGTAGAATGCTTAAAAATTTCAACGCTGTGTTTGAAGATGTTAAATGCTGTTTAAAGTAGAGATTTTTAATGCTATGCGTTAAAGATACTTTGAAATATTAAATTTGATGAATTATAAAATTGAAATATTAAATACTTATTGCTGTAGCTCTCAATATTTGCTTAAAATAAGGACTTCATTTTGTAGAAAGGTTTCTAAAATTTTTCGTTATAGCTGTTTCTGACGATTAAATCTTTAACCAGATGATTTAGTTAATTACTGACAGTTAAAGTTTTAAATAAACTGTTTAGCTTTTACAATCGTTCCGCTTGTAATTTTGCTGTTTTGATTTTCTAGAGGACGAACGTATGTGGGAGAAACTCTTCAGAAATGTTTTGTTTTTTATTCAGTTTTCGAAATACAATTGATTTAACAAAATTAAAGAGCGTAAAATTCCCTACAAATATATTCTATAATTTTTCTTCTAGCTTTAATTGTTTACCAGATTGGGTCTCAAAAATGGGAGCTATCTAATAATTTACGAACACCAAGCCCTCCAGAAAAAAGGGAAAAAACCCATTTCCCCTGTTACTCTTACCTTCTTCTTCTAGCTTCCCCATGAAGGTACAAAAAGTAATAGAGGTAAGGTTTTAGAAATTCCCATAATTTCTTATATAAATATAATCTATAAAATAATTTATATAAATATAATAATAAATATAATCAAAAATCGCATGTAAGTTATAAAAAAACGATATAAGTTTGTAATGCGATGCACAATATAAATATCTTCTACATAGAACACCGACCTCTTACCTCTCTGTCTATAATGAGTATGATAACTGATCGGTTCAATTGGTAGCATCTTCTACATACGAGCGACTCCTTGAAGGTTAAATTTAGTCATATAAATTTATTTTCGATTATTAAATGTGCCTCACAGATCAAAAATGTTCTTAAGTGAAGCTAGATTCTTGGACACAGTTCTTTTCTGAAATAAATTTATTCGTTAAGCTATGAAACAGTAAACTCTATATTAATTCCTGAAAGTCTATTCTTGTATTAAAAGAGGCTATTTAAAATTCGCGGAAAAAAGCTTAAAAATTAATTATTTCACTTCCAATCTGATACAGGACGGCATGTGCTTACTCATGCAGTTTCGTAAGAGCCTTTCATCTGAAGAATTATTCGAATAATTTTTTTCTAATTTCTAGAATAAATTCGAAAGTTGGGGGAAATTAATTGTCTCGTTGGCCTTAAAATACTTCTTTATTCTTCATTAATTTATAGAACCTATTTTTGTTTTATCAATCATGGCTTTCTCTCAGTTCTCTTTCTTTGTGACTTTCTTCATCTCTTGATTTTTATTCGACTTCTTAGACACAGATCTTTCCTAAAATAAATTTATTCTTGGCTTTATAAAACAGTAAACTCTATGCTAATCACTAAAAATCTCTTCTTGCATTAAGAATGCAGGGAATTTAAAATTCGTTGAAAAATCTTGAAAGTGAATTATATCACTGGCAGAATGATAGAGGACGGCATGTACTTATTGCACATGCATTTTTATTGGAGCCTTTGTATCTGAAGAATGATTCGAATGATTTTTTTCTAGTTTATAGAATAAATTCGAAAATTGGGGGAAATTCCTTGCCGTTTTGGCGTTAAAATACTTCATAGATTTTCTCAAAACTTGTTTCAAGCACAAATGTAAGATGCAGATAAAATCGGATCATTTCATTATTCCATTTATTTATTCTAAATTAAATAATAGAACTATTTTTTGTTCTATAAATCATGCCTGAGTTGTTGCTTCTATGTGATTCTCTTTATTCTCTGCACTTTTATTCTTCGACTTTTTAAACTCATACATTCTTGGCCAGTTTGCGATTAAAAAAAAAAGCTGCACGCTCGTTGAGGTACGAAATGCAAAGAACAATCTAAGTTACAGCTATTGAAAACATTAAAGCGAAAAATTGTGACGCTCCCCATATTTTAACAAAATCCATGTTTCAGACCTTTCTTAATCTATAAAAAGCATTTTTTGAAATTATGTCCGTCAACCTGTAAACAGGTAAATCAAACAGGCAAAAAGCTAGCAAGATGAAATTTTATAAGTGTTACACAAAAATTTCAGATTTCTATCAATTTTTGGGTGAAATCTGTGAAAGGGAAACATGTCTGAGTATCCGTCCAATTACACATGAACCTAATAATTCAGAAATGTAGCAAGCAAAATGACTGAATTTTGGAATATAGCAAAATCATCAGAATTATAAATGTTTTTTGCGAGTTACCGCAAATAGTTGGGTGCTGTAATGGCATCAGGCACGGGGACATGGGGCGGCGTTCTGTCTTCCCAGGCTTAATTCAGTTTTCAGGGATAATATAAAACCACAATAAGCTTGATAAATGAAATCTTATATCTGAACTTAAAATTATAGCGATGTCGCAAAATTGTGAACTTTTGCTTTGTCACTGCTTACTATTTTTAGCAAAAATTCATATTACGCCCGAGTTACCACTTACATTCACCACACCTACTATGGGAAAGTGGTTCTACGAGTATGTAGATGCCAAGTCGCCGGTTATATAAGAGAGTTCTCGCTTCTCCAGGACGTGCAGTAATGGTGTAGGCTGAGTTACCCTCCACCGATGACGTAGGGTTTGGTCGTGGCCGAAGATGGCCACTATGACTCCTACATCTGCATCCGAACTATCGCGGCGGCCATTCTTCGAGAGTGCGAGGGTAACTCCACTTTGGTTGCATTAATTGAGCTACTAAGGGCGGTGGTAATTGATTTTGCTTATACAGGTGAATGATTTTGTTCAACTACAACAAAAACTATATCCCTTGAAATTGGGAACTGTTTCTTTGTACCTTTTAGTCAATACAATTTTTAAAAATATAATTTATATACTCTCAATTTACTGATAAAGCTTTCTACGTAGGTTCCATTTCAGACACTTAACATGACCAGAATACCGAAATACTGAAAGTAGGAAAAATTACTACAAAAGGCAGCACATTCGTTAACAGAATCGTGGAGTTTTGGGAGAAATGTGATTTTGGAAATGATTGTCAGAATAATTACTGTAGTTGCGTCTGATAAGGTAAATTACTCTGGATTATACTACTAACTGTGTTTCAAGTATCCATTGAAATGATGCTGAATTGAATAGCTGTTGTGCTGCAAATTAATTTGTGCTAAGTATCAGATGAAAGAGAAGTCATTGCTTTAAGCACTCTGTGTATCGGGTTAAGCATTCTGTCTGTAAACTCCGTGTTGTAGAAATCGCTTAAAACGCTCTCAAGGGCATTGAGCCACGAGTGTGTTGATGACAATTGACCCGAATCAGTATGCTGGTTCTTGCCTTCCCTGTTGGTTTAGCAAAAGTTGCGAACTTATCACCGATGACAGAATGTACCTCTATGGAACCCATTTAATTCAAGTTAAGTTTTTTTATCCAAGTGGGAAAAGGTGAAAATTTATATTGGTGGCGTTGCTTGTTAAGTTACAATGTTTTCAATATACTGATATAGATTTCTTCGCAGGTTCCCGTTAAGAGACAAACAGAGATCACCATACCGGAACATTGAAAGTAGGGAAACATAGTACAAGTGACTGCCAATGCGGTAACGGAATCGTGGATCTGTGGAGGAATGTGATTGCGGAAATGATTGTGAGGTGAATTACAGTTTTGCGTCCAATCATGTAAATCACTCTGGATGAAACAACCAGCTGAGTCTCAGGTATCAATTGAACTTATGCTGAATTGAATAGCTGTTGAGCTGAAAATTAATTTGTGCTAATTGTCAGATAAAAGATAATTCATCTTATCGGTTGACAGCTCGGGGGGATACATTTAATAGGAAATCGTACTAAATAGAACATGCATTAACGAAAAAATATATTTAAGCCCCAATACGCCTCTAATCTGAAATAACACACTCATGTGAAGCGGGAAATCGTTAAACAATAGTCCACTCTTTTTTAATAAATTAAATCCTGTCAGTTTGCTAAAAATTTTTAAGTTTTCAAATTTTGTTTAAACTTATTTACTTTTTAGTGGAGAATAAATGCACCAATTAACCCCAATTCTTTACTTCTTTATACATTTTTGATGAAAGATATTATTATAATTTACGTAATCTGCTTAAGTCTTATGAGTGGAAATAATTCCACGCAATGCAATAAATAACAGTCTTCCATAGTCGTAACTAGTTCAAACAGGGATAGCGTCTTCGAAAAACTCCCAAAACTCTCATCAGTCGTGAAGTTTGTATTTAAAACTCCATAAATGAAAGAGTGTAGCATAATGTATTTGTGTCAGCTCTAAAACATTTTCTAAAGCTCTTATTATTCTTTCATTAAATAAGTAAAAACCTACTGAAAGTTTTTCAAACTTTGAGTAAAATAATAGGACAGTCACGCCATTTGAAATATTGTAATTGGAAAGAAGATGCCTAATAACTGAAAATAGAGGCTTCTTAATATGAATACTTCTCAACTCCAAGCAGAACAGACAGTGTGCTAGTCATTGAAGGAGCGAAGCAAAGTCTTTGTTTGAACTCGACAGTTCAGAATCTTTTTGTCTGTAAATTTGTTGCTTACACAGTCACGACGAAACGGGTTGTTCGATTTTTTCGAATTTACAATAAAGGTTCGTTGAGATCAGGAAAACTACGTATACCTAAGAATTTTGTTATTCTATTTCGAAATAGTGATCATTTTAATGGTTTCAGTGTGTTGTCGAGTCAATGGCGAGTTAGACACAATTAAAACATTTGCATCATTTTAGTAAAGGAGAGACGTTTAATTGTTTTTTGAGGACACCGATGAAAGCAGACATTTAAATATAATATTTAATGCTGTTAAAAGTAGATATTTAATAGCAATTTTGGTAAAAATGATTGAAATGAACACTTGTGCAAAGAATTCGCATCAAAAAATGAGAGATGAGATCATCTTTCCATGTCGAGAATTGCTTTTTTTATGTTTAGTTCCATCTAATATTAGTTTTCTCTTTTCTTCCTAGTATGTTTTATCAACGATTTTTTCTAAACGATTCATGTCATTAAAATTTGAAGACTACCCCCACTCTCGAGCGTAACATTTTCAACAACTGATGAACTGGAACAGAAGATGGAAAATAAGAGGAACAGAAGTTGAAAAACTGCATAATAAGTTGATGAATTTGTTTCGTAATATAGGCATGTCTTAATAAAGAGAATAAAATTTATTCATAATATAGACATGCAATATTGGAGATTCGTTGATTTAGATTCTAAATATTGCTTTATGATATTGTAAACATATGGGGGGGAAAGAATGCACCTCCTCCAGTGTCAAATCATGATGTCTGTTGTCTCTGGAAACAGTTTTCTTGAAAATGAATTTCAACATTGTATAAAACTTTAAAGACCGCGATGAAGAAAAAATCTTAACTTAAATAGGGAAGGGGGAAATTACCAATTGATCCAGCGAAGCGAGATCCTGTTAAACTCCAGCGTTTCATCTACTTTTTTTGTAAATTTGTTTCTTAAGCATTCGCGAGTCCACTATATTTTGAATGAATTCAATCCTGTCAATATAATAAACATTGCTTAAGTTTTCAAATGTGCTTACTTTTACTGTACAATGCATGAAAAAATTCCAGTTTCATAAAATTTCTTTATACATTTTTGGTGAATGATATTATTATGATTTGCGTAACCTGCTTAAGTGTTATGAGTGGGATTATTAAACGTATTTAGTTACACTAGTTATACGTTCCACGAAAAACTCTCATAGCATTTCTCGTGAAGTATATAGTTAAAACTCCACATTTAAATAAGTATAACACAAAGCTATTGCTTCAGCTTGAAACATTTTCTTAAACTCTAGTTATTATTTTTTGTTAATTGCCTAAGTATAACAATCTTAATTCATACTGAAAAGTTTTTAACCATTGAGTAATATAATAAGGCAGTCAAGCCATTTGATATGTTGGAATTGGAAAGAAGATGCCTAGTAACAGAAACTACTGGGTTATTTATATGAGTATTTCTCAACTCGAAGCAGAAACGACAGAGTACTAGTCATTGACCGAGCGAAGCAATGTCTCGGTTTCAACTCGACCGTTAAATATGTTTCAGTCTGTAAATTTGTTTGTTACGCAGCCACGACTGAACATGTTCTTCTATGTTCTTTGACATGAATGTTCATTAAAGCCATTTAATAAACGAATATGTATGGATTTTCAATTTTTTAATCCTTTTCAAGATGATGGCCGTTTGAATGGTTTCATTACTCTGCGATTTGGTTCTCTTTGAATTTGCCATGAAGGTTCCTTGAGATCGGGAAAACGACGTATACGTAAGAATTTTTTTATTCTATTTCGAAATATTGGTCATTTTCATAGTTTCAGTTCGTTGTCGAGTCAATGGCGAGTTACTCACAATTAAAACATTTGCATTATTTTAGTAAAGGAGAAACATTTAATTGTTTTTTGAGGACACTGATAAATGCGGACATTTAAATATACTATTTAATGCTTTTAAAAAAGGACATTTAATAGAAACTTTGTTAAAAATGATTAAAGTAAACACTTGTGTAAAGAATTCGCTTTAAAAAAGGAGAGATGAGACCATAGTTCCCTGTTGAGAGTTACTTATTCCAGTTTAGTTCCAACTAATCTTTTTTTTCTCGGTTTTTGAAAGTATGTTTTTTCAACGATTCTTGCTAAACGGTTCAGGTTATTAAAATTTGAAGACTGCCTTCAGTCTCGAGCGTAAAATTTTCTGCAACTCATATACTGGAACAGAAGTTGGATAATAAGAGGAACAGAAGTTGGAAAACTGCATAAAAAGGTCATGAATTTGTTTTGCAATATAGGCATATCGTAATAAATGGAATAAAAGTTGTTCATAATACAGGCATGCAAAATTGGATATTCATTGGTTTAGATTGTAAATAAAGCTTTATGATATTTTGAACATATAGGTATATAGTTGTGTGTAAATTTGAAGCATTCACGACCGAACGAGAAGTTGGATTTTCTTCGAATTTGACATGAATTTTTCTAAAAGCCATTAAAAGCAACGAATATGCAAGTATTTCCAATTTTCAAATATATTTAAAGATGGTGGCCGCTTCAATTGTTTCTTTTATTTGGCGCATCAATGGTGATTTAATTAAAATTGTTTATGCGTGAAAGGCCATAAATAAAAACGAACATCTGATTTTGCATAAACGTGTTTAGAACAAATGTACCACTATTTTAATACAACACTTTTCGTTTTAAAGTTTTAAAAATTTTCATCGCGCTGCAGTCAATTTTTGTTGAATTTTCTTTTATTTGAAGCCTAGACATTTGTTTCCAGGCTGATGAGTATAATTTCAGCCAAACAAAAAATAACAACTTGACACTAAGAGGAAGTCTGTAAATCCTGCGATTTTACTGAAGAATAAGTTAGTTCGTGTTTCTTTGTGTCTTGGAGTCGCTCTCCGTTAAACTTCGCCAACAACCGAAGGAAGAATTTCTAAATTCCTGTGGTCCAAATATATTATGTTCGTCTTGCTCCCAAAACTAAAAGGTAAAGTTATTGGGTGCATTAATTACTTTGTTACTCCATGTTGCATGTAAATACAATGCTCGCTTTATTTCTTAAAGAAATAGGAGCTTGACAAATAACGATATAAACAGGAATATGACACGATATTTGAAGTTCTACTTTCATGAAACTTTTGAGCAATTTTTTTAATTAAATACATGAGCTATACTTTCATATTGTTATCAGACATAGTGGATACGTAAAATATGGCAATTCTTAAAAGCAAAATATAATTCCCGCTAGTAATTTAAAGCAAAATTTAAATATTGAAACTCCATCAGAATAAATATTGAACGGTGTACAATATAAAGCAAAAAATGCATATGTCTTTCGGATGGTTACAAAAACTCCTGAACGATGAATGTTAGCGACATGAAATTTGCACTTGACACTCTGTTTTACATTTCTATTTTAACAGCGCCTTTTTGAAGATTCAGAATCAATCAATTCTCAAGAGCTTTTAAAAGCGATATGTTTTCATTCTAACTGACAATGAGATGTTAATTTTTTTATAAAATGTAATCTCCACTGTTCCTATATAAACAAATGTTAAGTGACTACATTTGCTTTACTAAACAAAATATCAAAACCTCTAAAAATATTAAATTTATTTTATTCGTAATTTACAGGACAGTTTTTAGGGCTCACGATGAACCGGAAATCGTTATATGAGAGTCCACTATATTTTGAAAGAATTTAATCCTCTCAATATATTAAACATTGCTTAATTAAACTTCAAATATGTTTACTTTTACTGTACGATGCATGAAAAAATTCAAGTTTCATAAAATGTCTTTATTTATTTTTCGTGAATGATATTATTATGATTTGCGTTATCTGCTTAAATGTTATGAGTGGGAATATTAAATGTATAGTTGCACTAGTTATACATTCCACGAAAAACTCTCATAGCATTTGTCGTGAAGTATATGTAAAACTCCAGATAAAAATAAGTATAACATAAAGCAATTGCTTGAGCTTGAAACATTTTCTTAAACCCTTATTACTTATTTTTATCATTTTTATTATTATTTTTATTATTTTTTGGTTAATTGCCTAACTATAAGCGTCTTAATTCGTTCTGAAAAGTTATTAACCATTGAGTAAAATAATAAGGTAGTCAGGTCCTATGACATGTTGGAATTCAAAAGAAAATAATAACAGAAAATCTATAGAAAGAATATAATAAGAGAACCTAATAACAGAAAATAGAAGGGTTTTTATATGAGTACTTCTGAACTGCAAGCATAAAAGACAGTGTGTTGATCTTTGATCGAGCGAAGAAAAGTCTCTGTTTCAATTCGACTGTTAAGTATGTTTCAGTTTGTAAAATTGTTTCTTACGCAGCCGCTACTGAACGTGTTCATCGATGTTCTTTGTCATGAATGTTCATTAAAGCAATTAGAAGAAACGAATATGTAAGGATTTTCAGTTTTTTAAATCCGTTTCATGATGGTAGCCGTTTTAAGGGTTTCATTATTTGGCGTATCAGAGGTGAGTATAGTACTATTAGAACAGTTAAGTCTTTTTGTAATAATGGCGAGACATATATCTGCAAATTTGTAAACACTGCAAAAAGCAGAAACTTGATAAAATATTTCGCACTAAAAAATAGCTAAACCTTTAAACAATGGGACGAAATGCAGTGACCCAAGAGCCACACAAAAATTTACGAATCCCACCGGAAAGCGGCACCCTGCTTACTTATACGGAGTGTTCTCATCTCCATATTTAAGATGATGATGATAAAGACAAAACATGTTTTTTTTCATCTCGGATTGTGGTGCCGTACAAGAATAATCATGCACTGCCCCATAAGCAAAGCGGGAACTCTCCCTCCCCCAACATCCAAATATAGATAATTTTTTTACTAATTTTAAAACAACCGCTGTGGAAGTAAATATTAAGTAACAAATATCATGACAAACCGAAATAACGAAACATTTAGTTGCGCGTCACTTTAAGAGAACTGGTTTCGATACTTCGCATTTTAAAAAATTTAAATCTCAAATTTAAAAGCAATTGTGTACAAAATTGAAAAAAATCGAAACTTTCTGACTGTATCTAAAAACTCCAACACAAAGATTCCCGAGACTGTTGACTTGTAAGTCAATCAGACAACAGCAAAAAAAAAATTGAACCACACTAATCTGGAAACCAACCTGAGAATACAAAATAAGAATTCCGAGAATAATTATTTGAAATTTCGTTTTAATTAAGATAATCGAAAAGCAAGTACACTGACGTTATAAATCAAATGACAGACAAACCCAAGTAGCATGCATACTTGCAGCAAGTGTGATTTTTCTTGATATTAGCTTGTCATGACAAACTTGATGCAACAGTGCGCAATGAATTCCTAGCAAAGTAACAAAGCATAAAATCGATCACACTCCTTGCAATGCATGTTTGCTGTAAAGTTGACACGGCACACTTACATTCCACGACCTGGATACAGTTGCATATATATGGTTTTTATCTTTGTCTCTGTTTTAAAAATCATCTGGTTTTTAATAGCATCTCTTAGACAGTCCTTCTTTTCATTAATTCAATAAATCAACGATAATTTGAAAAAACTAACTAGGTCTTTTTATTGAAAAAATTACTTTTGAAAAATTCTCCAGCTTTTTACTAAATATAGAACTCGCACTTTAAAGAAAACTATATACAGCCTTTTTCTTAATGCTGAAATTTTAACGTTCATAAACAAAATTAAACCTAAAAAACAGTGAATGTTTGTAGAAAAATAATAACTTACTTTGTGTTCCATATATTAAAAAGAAATTACTTTTGAAACCTAATTTCATAACTTATTCCATTAGCAGAACGCAGTTATTAGCGGAAATCGCTCTCCCTTTGACTTCAAATCATATTCTCAACTCAAAATTTTAAAAATTAATGAAATCAAGAAGACAGCTTAAAATAAAACGTGTAGATGCACGATGTATTAGCGCAATCTATCTTCGGCTGAGTGGCTAAGGCGACAGGCTAGGAAGCGAGTTGTCGGGTGTTCGAATCCAAGGTCAGTCTGCGTACTCTGTTTTGCTATAGTTTGCAATGAGTTTGACGCGACAAGGTTGCTGCAAGTTCGACGCGTGGTGATTTTGTCGTTTGAATAGCTTGTTTCAAACTTGCACTCTTGCCATGTAACACTTGCTGCAAACTAAAGTTGCTATCTGGGAATTACCCTAAGAGTACATAAAAATTCTCAAAGCAACTCAAAGTTAAGGCAGATGTGCAGATCCGGCCTGTTTCCAATTTCCACAGAAAAGTCATTATTTGTAACTATGTTTTTAATTACGGGGAGGGAGTAGGCGAGAGTCGCCGAAATTGGGCTACTTGCACATTTTTGAATGTACAGAATAGAGATTTCAATTTAATGAAAAAAGTAGCAGACATTTTTTGTAGTTTATTTATATTCAAAACAGTGAAATTAACTTTTTGTGAAATGCTCTCTAAATTATGAAAAAGCAATAGTTTCAGTTTTCCCCCCGAAATAATCTCAAATCCTGAAAACAGCTGCAATCGTCAACGAAATAAATAACTGTGTTCTTAAACCAATGAATCAACAGAATTTTTGCGCTAATAAACAACTCTGGTTAATGAAAAATACTGATGATAATTTTTTATTTTCAAAACATTATTTAATATTGTAAAAAATCATAGTATAGCAACCTCAAGATTTTCACTTTCACCTTTTTAATACATTGTCCGTTCATATATTTATTTTGATTATTCTTTATTCTTCATTTTAATTTGTCTTCATTTCATTGAGTTTCTTGCATCACTTTATTATTACAGTTTTCATAACTGATTTTTGAGTTCTATTTTGATGTGCACGAATATATTTATGTACGGAATAAATGATACAAATGCAGAGAAAAATAATCGAATCACAATAAATAATTATAAATATTTTAATAAATATTTTAGAAGTTGCTATCATGAACCATATATGAGATTCTACATTTCTATTTATTAATCTGGATATGGAAACTTTGATGTAAGGTTTTTAGTGTTTGTGTAATCGTTATTCAAAATGTGAATACATTTTTCTCGAACACCACGTATTTAGGATTATATTGAAACTAAAAAAATTATTAAAAAAATTAATTTGAAAATGTATAACTTTATTTCTCAATTCTATTAAAACTTTTTTTCACACTCTCTCTTTCGCTCCACTTTGGCGTCATAGACAGTTTCGCGGCTTGCTCGGACATCGGCCTGCTCCTGCTTCAACTTGAAATAGACTTAAATTTATTGCTGCGAAATTTAGCACAACATGGCCTTTGTTTCATCTTTCCTCGGTGCATTTGCATACAGCGATTTCTTGTGAAACTGATAAGTAACGGATTATGAAACATTTGTTTCAGAAGTGCAATCTTTCTTATGTGACAACGCCTCCACCCCCTTTTCGTTTTATCTTCGACCCGGCAAACTATGTACAAAACTTGTTTTGTTCGGTGGGCATTATCGTCCTTTAACGTTAACCCTTTATAAAGCCAATTTTTTCTAGTAGTTGTATAATTAAATATTTTTGGAAATGACATTTATTTAAGAAAAGATATTCATTTAGCTTATTGGGTGACATTATTTTTTGATAAATAATTTTATTAATGAATAACTAATTACTAAGCTTAGATACTTCATCATGGTTTGAGATTAGAAATTGGAACATCCAGGTTTTTATTTAATCGAAAAATTTGGCGAGAACTTACACCAACCTTAAAAAATGCATTTAAAAATTGATGAATTTTGTGGGAAGTATATTCCCAAGCTCTAAACTCATCTCTTTGCAATCATTGTGTACACATGAAGCTGCATGCTGATAGATAGGAGTATAGGATTGAAAGATGCTTTTCCTTTTTTTCACTACTGATGTAACGTACTTTATAGATTTTAAATACTTATCTCTTACTGTTTCACATGAGAACATGGGGGCCAATCAGTCTCAATTTTATTTGAGCGACATTGAACATGCCCCTTGCGTGCGAAATCCAGGGAATTTGCTTTAAGTGTTGCTTGGGCATAATGGTATCCCCACCAAAGTCTTTTTAAATTCCAAATTCTGATAGGAATCTAACTAGTACTATTTAAGGCTGTCTTCGCAAAAAGATAAAGCGAAGGGCTCCAACGAACCCATAGTATGGGGTAGAAAAAATTTGCTGAAGATCACAAAATTTCCTATGATTGTTACAGAAATATTCTTCTAGAATTAGTTGAAAGCCGTTTCTCTATAAAACGTATACGGAAGTCAAAATAAATACTCAAAGAGGGATGTAATTAATAATTCAAAACCCATATTTCTTCTTGGAGAAAACATTTAACTGCTTTAAAACTTTGTGGTGATCTACAAAGTACCCTTTGCCACAATATATTGCATTATTTTGTTTGCATTGATACTTCATTATAATCATAAACCAAAATAAATACATTGAAGTCATTAAAATCATTAATAGGCTTGAGGGTAATTGATCCTGGTTCCATCGTTGTAAAAAGGGCTTCTGTTTGTCGTAACGTGGGTCTCCACATGTCAGCACGATTTTTTGCCATGGCAATAATTTTTGTTAGATAATTTACTATATTCCGATATGTAATTAATAAATCGTACACAGTTAAATAATTAGGAGCTAACGTAATTTTAGTTTTTCCTGTTGATGTGACTTCCAAATAAAAACTGAGCTAGTTCCAATCCGTTGCATACTCACATAATGCAATAATTCATTTTGAAAAAATTTTGCATCACAATTTTCTTAGGGTGTTAACAATTTCGTTACTTCTTATTCAACAAATATTGCATCCAATTTCAATTCAATAAACATTACTTATTAATTCATTTCTTAGGGAAATAACAATTGCGATAAACTCCTAGTCATCAAAAATTAGCGTTATCAAACAGTTTTTCCCCATTTTGGAAAGATTCCTTTCGTAATAAGATAATTAGAATAAGATACTTACAGGACTGCCATATTCTCTGAAATTCAATAGGGGAAGAGAGGATAGATGGAATGTCGCTATGTAAGGTAATATTGGTGGGAAAAAAATTATTAAAATAAGTTTAAAAGACACACTTTTATTGGTGCATTAAAAAGGAAATTTTAGAAAAATTATTTTCTACTTTTTAATTTCACTCATATGGAATAAAAATTTGATCTAGTCGATTATCTGATTATTAATTTTTGAAAATATTAAAACAGTGTATTGTTATCAAGACTACAGAAATTAACAAAATTTTAAATCTTTGAATCCAGTCGTAGGAAAAAAGGCCGAATCTAGTATGATTGGTACATCTGGATTAAGGTACATCTGAGTTCTGTAATTTTGCATGCATATGTGCTATCGATGACAATACACTATTTTAATATCAGTTGATCGATTAATTTAATTGCATTTTATTTCAATTACCCAAATTTCTCGCCTGGACAATTTTAATATGATGAGACCATCTCAGAAGGAAATGAAATAAAATTAAGGTAGTGTACTTCTTCCAAGAAAAGTGTACAGTTTTTTTATTTACAACCCAACTGGTTTTTAACCTGTAGTTGTTTTATTTATTGTGCAAGAATACATATTAACTGTGCGCCTTTAATTAGTGGGTCATCTCTTTTTTCCCTGTTTTTTAGGAAAATGCTGTGCATCTGAAGATTAAAGAGGAATTTTATTCTTTTATAACACAATCTCTCCATCTGTGTGGGTCAAGATTTGATGCAAACAATTATGAAAAACTGATAATGAATATAAGCAAGAAAATAGGGACATCACATATATGTGACGCTGGTAGACAATCGGTGCATCTGATTTTCTTATCCTTTTTTACTGTTCTTTGAGAGGAAGATTTAACAAAATCATTTAAAGAGATGTAATATGATTTCTCAAATCGATTTTTTTTCCGAAAACATATCGCAAAATTCTTATCAGAATCAACTATTGGTTACAGCTCCAAGTAAATATTTAGATAAGTTAATTTTCTTGTTGTTGTTTCATGTCCCCCTGGCCCAAGATTAGACCAGGTCCATGACACCATGTCGCTCTAACATTTCCACAAGTCTTTTGCCCTCCCCACTCCACAGCTGCCTCGCAGAGGCGCCAAATTTAATTTTCTATAAAGATATAAAAAAATATTTGTTTTAAGATGAAGAAAAGCCAAAGAAAAAATATGGTATGAGAAATGTAAATATTCTAAATCTATCTCGAGACATCATTTCGGAATCTCATTCCTCATGTTTGACACGTGAGAGAATTTTTATCGTTCATTGGCAAATAAAATGCTACGGTTGGCGATTCTTTAAAACATTTGGTGACAAAAGATACGGTCTTAAAATCTCAAAAACATTTTTATTTTGAACGTCTTAAATTTCGGAAATACTGAATAAATTGGTTTCCAGAACTGTTATTAGGAGGTGACTGATTAATAACAATATCTTCGTCCTCAGCCGTCAGCTAAAGCTATTCTATACTCTTCTATAAAAAAATGAAATAAGTTTTCCAATTTCCAGCTTCAATGACAGAACAAAGCGAGATCCTTTTTCAACTCGACCTTTCGGCATTTCGTCTGTTTATCTGTAAATCTGAATGCTACGCAGACACGACCGAAGTTGTAATTCGAATTTCTTCTTGTGTGTCATGGATGTTCCTTGAAGCCATTGAAAACGACGTATGTGTAAGGATTTATATTTTCTGACTCCTTTTCAGGATTGTGGCCATTATAATGATTTCATTGTGTGCCCTGTCAATAAAGAACAAAACTATTCTGTTTTATTTCTAAAATGCTTCATAAATATTTGAGACAAAAAATATTCGAAATTGCCAATAGGAGCTGCCATCTTAAACTCTGTTTACAGGCCAGGAAACTAAAACCAAAATCTCTCTGTGCCTCCAATTAATTCGCGGAAATCTGCAAGCGGTTTTAATGTCTCCATTTCCATATTAAAAGAGTTATTTGAAGTTTGCTCCACTTTCCAGATGGTGCTTCAGATGGGGGTTCCCGAAATAACCCAAATTTTCCACCATTTTTCCGTTTTTCGATACTAACTCCCAAATGACACATTTCTCAAAACTTTATGCAATACAAAAGTTATAGTGAATTAAATTCTGCGTCGAATGGTAAACCCTTTTTCAAATTATGTAAAGAAAATTAAGGACAATTTGAGTTCAAAAATGCAAATTTTTAGCTTTTTTTGCAAGCGTAGTATATTTGGGATATTTGACTTCTTTTTCTGATGTAAACGGCATCATATGAAAATTGCCGCTATTTCGATATGATAAAGCATCCAGTTTCTAGTAGATGTGTGCCATTTTATAAGTAGTGTAATTTTGAATTAAAAACTCAATGCGTTTCTAGGATTATAAAGTTAGTATTAAGTGATTATATGTTTCAAAAATAAACTATTGTATATTAAACTGGAAACTATATGCGCCATACGCTTTGGCCTAGGGCGCAGGATATGTTTTGGCCTACGGCGAAAAAATGGTTAAATCCAGCCCTGTTTCTTGCATATCGTCAATCAAGATGCAATGGTTCATAAATCATGCATTGTTATCATTAAACCTACAACATTTCACACTTTGAATGACGCTGTAAGTACAAGTCGAGCTACTGCCGTCATGCTAGGTATACGTGGATATCTGAATGACAGTCCCACGAAAACAGTCGGTAACTGAGGGTGGAGTTCTAAGAGCCATCGGCGTCCACGTCCCAACACTTCCCGCAGGAGGTACATCACATCATCGGTGTAGAGGGAACGGAACCCCACCATTATTGTACCCACCAGCAAAGCGAGAACCTGCTTACTGCTTAACCAGCTGCTTCTAATCAAATTTCTGAGGTGTCCTGATGAGTGACGGTATAAAGCAAACATTTTCATACCTCATATTGCGTGACATGCAGTTAAGGCTGGACTGGATCACTGCTGTAGGGGACCATAAGCAATACAACCTTCGGGGACTCTCTTTCAACTCCCCAACTTCTGAAACCACTTATTTCTTAATGATTTTGATTTATTTTCTATAGAAGAAATTGTTAAATAAAAAATATAATGTTACACTAAACAGTGAAACATTTAATTCCTTGTCACCTTCAAAAGAAGTTGTTTCAGTTCTTCGGATTTAACAAAATTTAATTTTAAATATAAAAGCAATTTTGAACAAAATTGCAAACCTTTTTGACATTATCTGTATAGTCTAATACAAAGTCTCCAGAGAATGTTGATTTGTGAGTCAATCAGCCAACTGCGAGAAAATTCAACCATTCTTATCTACAAGCCAATTTGAAAACATGAAAAAAAAATTCCTTTGAATAAAAATCTTTAAACTTGTTTTTAAATTGCATAATTGAAGAGCATGAACACAGCCCTGTAAGTCAAATGACAGAATAAAATGTAATTATCGGAAAAAAATCTCGTGGAACTACCAGACTTACGATGTTCAATGCACGTTGCTTATTTGCTGATCCGGCCCTGTGCTGAAATGCCACTGCAGATTCCAATATTTGTAATTTTGCTTTTAATTACGCACGCAGGGAAATAGCAGAGGAGAGTTTGGTTTTACAATGGAAATAAGAAATTGTTAATGTAGAACAAAAATCACAGTCAACGCTATTTCTAAAAAATACAAGAATTTTATGGATACCATTACCTAAAAAAATAATGATATAATCAACTTTTTATTATTAAAATAATATTGAATTTTTCTGCGCAAAAAAGACAGTTTTGAAATATTTCCTTCTCCACAATTTTTACATTTTCATTCTTGTAGTTTATTAGAATCTCTTATCTAAAACTTCTTTTCAACAACGAATTTAGCAAATAATAAGTTTCAACAAAGTGAGTTATCAGTTATTAACCTTTTGATTGCATATCCCGCGATTTCCACGGGTTGGAAGTCCGTCTGTTTTTTGCTGCATCCTGCGATTTTCCTAAGCTCATGTGGTTGCCTAGTAGTTTTAAAACGTTGAATTATATTATACTAATGAACCCTGAATGAAAATAACAATTAGGTTGTTTTAACGGCATTTGAACATGCCTTAGAACGTTGTATCTAAATAGTAATTCAAAAAAATTAAGCAGTCAGAGGGTTAAATGTCAACTTGAGGACACAAATTTAATTTTTCTCATCAATCTGAATAAAAATAATTACCTTTAGAGATTATTTGTATATATTTTTGAATTCATAATATCTTTGCATGAAATATTTACGTGATGGATGAATTTTGAACATTAAGATTTGTACGAAGAAACATTATATGTTCCACATTAGACTATATAATTTAAAAAGAAAATTTATAATTTTTCATCTTTTAGAAACTTAATTATTCAAGTTTTAATACATACTTTTTACTATATGAAATAAGTATCATAAGTCATTTTGAGGTAGGTTTTTATGATTTGGATTGTATAAATTAATTTGCTTTAATTGCTTCATTTATCATTCACGAGTTAATTATATGTGAAAATGTGATGCATAGCATTTTTGACCAATTCTATCATCAACCGAAAAGGTAGGTTAATTTTTTCTATCTTAAGTATTTTAAGCAAAATAAGAGATATTTACTTTCCATATTTTAATATTAAAATTATACGAGTACTTGAACAAAATACACTGCTTCAGAAATATCAAACAATAATAGTTCAATTTGTTTATACACTTTCGTTAATACAGTTTATTACATTCTGAATTCATAATATAGTAATCAATAAAACATCTAAATTGTAAATTAAAAAATAATAATTTTCTTGGTTTTGTCGACAAATGCTTAGAATATTTTTATTTTCAGTTTTTATGTACTTTAAAAGCAATGCATTAGGAAACTGCATTTCAAATATCAGGGGAAAGCGTTTAAGTTGAAAATGTTGCTTACAATTCCAATAACATTTATATTACTAAGTTTTTTTACTTAACAAACAAGACTATGTATTGTTAATTTTAAACTATCTCAAAATTTCTTTTCCTATCAGTTTATATAGAACCTTATGTTTATATTCTTTCAGCCAAAAACAATTTTATTTCCTAATTATTTACACAATTAATTAATGTGGATTTAAGAGATCTATTTTATATTTAGAGATATATTTCACACATTTACATTAAGAATGGAATACATCAGAGGCTCATTTGTTATTTCATTATTTCTAAACCTGAGACGTCAAGTGTACAATATATGCCCTAAAAATTAGCGTTTTCATATTCCTGAACGAATTCGGTGGTCATCCGTATGAAACATAAAAATTATACGATTACTTGAACTGCTTCATAGATAAATATGCTTCATAATTTCTAAATTTGTTTATAAACTTTCGTTAATACA
>BGPR01002255.1:0-55037 GCA_013235015.1 Araneus ventricosus | reverse complement strand
TAATGATTTACACAATTAATTAATATGGATTTAAGCAGATCTATTTTATTTTTAAAGTCATATTTCACACATTTACGTTAAGAATGGAATACATCAGACGCTCATTTGTTATTTCATTATTTCTAAACCTGAGACGTCACATGTACAAAATATTCCCTAAAAAGTATCGTTTTGTTATTCCTGAACATTTCCGTTTCTCATTGTTTTGAACGAACATCTTTGTAAGCACTACTGGCAGAAGTGCTAAGTGAGGATATTCATGGCGCCACTTCATCTTGTATCTCATAAATGGAAATAGTGCAATTATTCTGGACATAACACGGTATGAGTCTGATTTGAAAGATTGAAATTTTAAGTATGAAATAATTTATTAAGTATTGCTTGAACTAGTGCTAACTTGCTAGTGCCTCAGAATCATTCACATCTGTAACCATTTCTCGAAGATAATTGATACGTAAATATTACATAGATAAAGCGAAACACGCGGCAGTTTTATTCAAAAATTACCACTATTTATTAAAACGTTTTCTGTATAAATATTTTTACTTCAGGAAATTAAACAAATCCAGTTGAATGTTCCGTTCTTTATATTATTTAAAGCCTAAAATTGTTTATTTGGGCTGGTAAATACAGATATAAATTGTGACCAACTTGAAAGTATTGTTCGTGGGAAGTGCAGAGCTGCACGTGCGGCGCCTCTAATGAATAAATTTATTTATGTGTCTTTAGGTTACTCTCCGTTAGACTTCGTCATGAATCAAATTAATATTTTTAAACTTCGTGTGTTATGAGTCTTGCTCTCAAAACTAAATGTTCGGGGGACAGATTAATTTTTTCAATGTTGCATAAGAATATAATTTGGACTTTATTTTTTTAAAAACATAGAATATTGACAAGCAACGGTATGAGCATTCCGATTGCTTAGCTGTGCTTGCCAAGTGACGAAATAAAGTGGTTTAAATCGCTCCATTTGTTGAGTCTGCAGACTCAATTAAGGTATTTTTCCCTTGAGAATGTGTAGTAAGTTGTGTTTTTTGCTTTCTCTCGACAATGGATGAAGGAAGAAAGGTAGGCAAAGCTTTGGTGACATATCTCGGGCTTTCATCCTTAATCCTTAATAATATAATAAAGGAAGTGACTATTTGCAGGTACTGTACCTGCGAATAAGACGTTATTTGCAGTTACACTGTACCTACGGATGAAACGTTAATTGCAGGTTTACTCAGCTTACGGATTACTTGCAGGTTTTTTAAATTCAATATGCTTCTGTAGAAGTTTTAAAATGTTCTTCTTGTACTTGAAACGTTCTTTCTTTGCTTATGAGATTGTTAAAAGAAATATTAATGATACTTTGTGAGAATTTTCAGTTTCTCATCGGAGACATGCGACGTTTTTGTTTCACATTTACTTTTGTCTTGAGAGCTGATTTCTAATTCATTGGATTGAATTTGGTACAGAAAATATGTTTACTATTTTTTTCAGTCGTAAAATTAAACCACATGGCAAATTATCAATAAAAAACAAATTTCAGTTCCTTATGAGCTCCAGAGACCTGAAAGACGAGTTACGAAATTTTAAACTTCCATTTGCAGTTGACGGAAACTCCAAAGTAAATAGTCTGAATCTGCTAAAATTTATTTACAAAATGCAAATTTACATAGAAGAAAATGCAAAATTAACCGACGTTAAAAATTTTACCAAAGGGTGAAAGGCCAAATAAGAAAACTAAACGACCCCGTACCTCTTTACATCAAGGATGAGTGGCATGATCGTAAAGTACTAGTGTTGGGGGGCACTAAATGTCAAGGCACTAAATATATTGGATGGGGTAGCTAGGATTAAATTAAAACAAAACTGGTACCCAAAGTTAAAATTTAGTCTTTAATATATATATAGATATCAATTATTAGATCAATTTTTGGGTACTGAAAAAATAACACGATAATAAGCAATTCAAGCTATAATGATATAATTCACCTACCTTTTCAGACCTGAAAAACCTAGCTACTATTAAAAGTCCATTTTGCATATAGTGGTAGTACAATGCTAGTTGTAAAAACAAATTAGAGATATTAAAACAGAATCAAAATCTATGAATTTAAATCTTTTTTATTTTAGAATAGTTTAATTTAAATCACTTTATCACTGCCACAAGTTATACATATGCAAGATGATGCACATTTTTAGAAAATGTAATAACCAAAATGAAAAATATGTAGCTACACATAATAGAAAGCGCTGCAGGCTCAAAAAGAATATATAGTAATGAGGATACTAGGTTGAAACAACAAAATAAGGAACATCTTGATTCTGCAGAAAATTAATGGTGGTAAAATACAAAGCACATCACAGTCTTTGTTTCGCTTGTGAAAAAAAAATAACTAAAACACACGTTGTATGAAAAGTTCGGAGAATTTGCAATATCAAAAATTATGTTCTCAGCTGTGAGGTAATTCAGTCGTATCATTGGTACACTAACAAGCTTCCTTGCACACTTCCATCTATAGGCTGTCAATGCAAATATTTTTTGCAGGACAAGCTGATCGAGAATCGCAACATGATTTTTCTAGTGCAGGACTTGAGTATTCAGTGCACTCTGGCTAGTGATTTTTATAGCGCAATTTTTAACACACAAACTGTCACAATTCTCTCTATTTTATGCATGAATAAAGAAGAAAAACTTTGTATGACATCATTCACAGCTTGAAAAGTTTAAACTCGCAGAATTTTTGAAGATTTCAAATTCGCAGAATCAAAAACTATCACATCATCACACGAAAAAAACTTGTTGTAGAAACCAAATCTTTCATCTTTTTGCTCCAACGTAAAAAGAAGATATATAAAAATGATTAACTCTCTGAAGGCCTAAAGGTCCCCAGAAGCCTAAAAAAAGGCCCTGGGACCTGCAGCTGCCAATACACCTCACTCGTTCAGAGAAGCATAACAAAGAAAAGACAAATCATAACGGAAAACGATTCCAGATACAGACGCCCAAAACCTGATAACGCCAAAAACCTACGCTAACCAAGATGGCGAAGAAATAATCCCGTTGCAAAATTTGAATTTAAAAATTAATAAAGTTGAAACCTTAATGGAAACAACAACAAAAGTTAAGACAAATAATAATTAAATCGAAAACAAAGTAAATAATTAAGTAAAATTTAGAAATTAAATGAAACGGCTAAAATTATCGTTTGAATTTCAAAATTTGCCAAAGATGCCACAAGAGAAGAAAGAAACTTTAGTGGCGAAGAATTAAATTAATTAAAAATACTGACAAAACCGAAAAATGATGTTGATGCAATATTTGCAATCTAACAACTAGCTTACAAGCCGAAAGGTAAGAGGATGGAATCTGGCATTTTCTAGAGTTCTTTTTGCAAACGTAAACAAATCTTGAAAATTTGAAATTTCCTTATTCATTTTTAAAAGAGATGTGTATAAATTCAAATTTTTATTTGATTTTACTCTTTTTTTCTAAACATTGTTAATTTACAACCATATTTTAAATAACTATATTCTTACTCCGTTTCCGCTACTTAATGCTTGTGGAAAATATCTATTCGAGTTTAACCCATGGTCTGCCTCATCACAAGAGGGCGCTCTCGACTGTATGAGAATTAATCTCGAACTATGGTTGGGAGCGTCGGTTTTGTATTGTTTGAGTATGCTTGAAGAAATGTAGTTCGTTTTCAGGTCGATTTGACGGCCATAGTTATTTATAGATGTGTTTTTATTAAATGTTATTTTTAAATGCAACTGTGTAGTTTATACGAGTGTCAGTGTCGTTCCTAAGAACCCTTAGAATTAGATTTAGTTTAGCTTCGGTAGTTTTCTGTTTCATGGTGCATCAGCCGGGACTGCACCTCGTTGAATTTGTCGTAATAGTTACAAAGAACGTGGACATACATTGTTGGACATTCCTCTTTCGTTTTGGACATGAAAATAGTGCTCGCCTCTAGTATGGATTAATGACCATTGGATACCCTCGGAACTCTAGGAGTGGGTGAGTTTATTTCCGATTTGTCATCTTAAGGTGGATGCTGACATGATTAAGAACAAACGTAAAGCGCTTAAAAATAGCGCCACTAAATTTGTTAACAATTTAAATGTTTCTTTAGATAGCGAAACTAATGTCAATCATCTAGAAATATTATATAATCAATTGATTGAGAAAATCGACAGTCTAAAAATAGCTGATAATGAGCTCCTCAATGTTATATAAGCGAAAGATATAGAAAAAGAAGTTGAGCAAGCTGAGAGCTATATGGAAAATTAAATTTCGTATAAATGTAAAATTTCGCAGAGAATAGCTAGTCTAACCCCTCCAGTCGTACCCCCAGTTGTTTATAACGCTACTAATGTACCGACTTCAAAACACAAGCGGCCATTCAAGAACCTAAACCAGCGATTAAATTGCCAAAACTAACTGTTAACAAATTCTACGGGGATCACAAAAATTGGTTAGAGTTCCGCAGCCAATTTGAAAACGCAATCGATAAAAATAGTAGTTATAAATTGAGAAACTTTTTATCTCAAAGTTGTAAGTGAGGTGTCCATGGCATCCTGTTTGCATTAACGGAAAATAATTATGCATTCACGCCTTGAGATTATATAAAAACCGTTTTAGAAAAGAATTTACTATTAAGTGCGTTTTGAGATCTCTTGCCGACCTAACCTCCATAAAAATACATTGAAAATCACTAATAGTTTGAGAAAATTGTATGATCAGCTGAAACAGAAGTGGAAAGTCTAGGTATAAGGATTCAGAATCGTATGGCAAATCTTTTTAGCACGACTTTGAAAGTATTTTTCTGAGTTTACCTAGAATTTATGTGAACAATAAAGTATTGGTTAGTTAGGGGACTATTCTGTATTTTTAGATTGAAGAGATTCAAAGTGCACAGACCGACTCTTTCTTTCATTCGAAATCTGCTAGAAAAACAAGTAAGCGTTCCTTTCAATCAAGAATCAATAATTTAACTGGTTCAATTCATTTTAGAACTTATAGTATAATCCAGAAGAAGTTCTATAATCCTCCGCAACTGAATTATTATTCATGCCAATAATAAAATTATACATATTTGTGGCAAGAATCATGACTCATCTTCTGTGACTTAGGTGAGCATAGAAATGAAAAGATTCTTTAAAGAAATAAACTATGTTTCTTTTGTTTTCAGTTCTCATTCAATTTCTGTCTGTCAAGCTTAAAAAAGAAAAAAGTGTTCGTTTTTGTGGTTCAAAATCACACCTAAAACACTGCATATCGTTTTATCAAACAATTCGAATAATGCTTCAGGATCAAACGTCTGCCATTGCGCATGAGAAAGAATCAGAGGATTCTGTTGCTAGCAACGTGCTTCTTAGTCAACCGGGAAACTAAAGTCGCAATGAGTGTTACAACTGGCGTCAGCCATAGCTCGTTATGAAATGCAGTCTAGGAATTGTCGCCTGTTAGCAGACACAGCGGCGCAAAGGAGTTTTGTTGAAAAAGAATTATCGAGATTGTTGAGGCTTCCGATCATTCGAAAAGAAAAACTTTCGGTTTATTCATTCGGAGATAAGTCCCCGGATGAAAAAACATTTAATGTAGTCAAAATAAGGTTTGAAAGCAAGGACGATCCAAATTCGTATTTAGAAATAGAAGCATTAGAAACGGAAAAAATATCCGCTGCACATATCCCACCGCCAAACATAGATATTTCGATTTATAACAAACATTTGAAAGGCTTGAAACTAGCCGATACAATAAATAACGATACTGACGTCTCAGTTCTAATCGGTGCTGACAATTACTATGATGTCATGACAGGTAGAATTAAACGTATTAATCGGAAACTTGTAGCTGCTGAATCCCTCTATGGGTGGTGTTTAATTGGCGTATCGGGTTCCCCAAACAAAAACTCTAGTGATTCTTCCGTAATGAAAGTAGTTGTTGAGGAAGATATTTCAAAACAGTTAGAAACGTTTTGGCAATTAGAAAATCTAGGAATTGAACTGGCTAACGATCGTTTAAATTGTAATGATAACAAAATTTTGCAAGAATTTGAAGAGAGTATTCAATACCGAGATAATAGATATGTAGTTAAACTTCCTTCGAATGATAATTTGAAAGAGTCACTCGATAATAATTTTGAAATAGCGTATGAAAGATTTTCAAAATTGTGTTATAAGTTTCAAAATGATCACTCTTTGTACAGTCAGTATAAAGATGTTGTAGATAGTTATATAGAACAAAACATTGTAAAACGTGTACCGAACTCAAACGTAGAGGATTGCGCGGAATTCTATTTACCGCATAGGGCAGTAATTAGACATGATAAGGTATCTAGTAAACTCAGAATTGTTTTTGATGCTTCTTCTCATAAAAGTGGCAAGTTTTCATTAAATGATAGTTTACACACAGGTCCCAATTTATACCCTGATCTATTTGAACTTTTACTGTCATTTCGAAAGCATCCAATCGCGTTTACAGCTGACATTAAACAAGCATTTTTAAATGTAGAGTTAGATGAGTCGGATAAAAATGTCACAAAGTTCTTTTGGACTGACAATCCAGAATGCTTTACAGAATCTATAGAAGTTCTTAGATTTAATAGAGTTCTGTTCGGAATAAATAGCTCACCCTTCCTATTGAGTGCAACAATTAAACATCATTTGAAGAAATATGTCTCCCTTTACCCTCAAACTCACGAGCTGTTAAATAACTTTGTATTTGTGGATGATATTTTGGGAGGACATAATAGTGTTATAGCCGCCTATACAACCAGTGTGGAATGTATCCATATCTTCAACGAAGCAAGTATGCCATTGCACAAATGGGCTACTAATTCCGCAGAATTAAGTGAACTGTGGGGGAAGAATGGCTTCCCAATTGATACTTCGCCGAACTCGATTGGCCAAAAGAGAATGAACTATAAAGTTCTTGGCATTTCCTGGGATACTGATAGGGATGCGTTTTATTTCGACGTAGAAAATCTTCTGTGTTTCATATCGAAAGGAACTAATACGAAAAGATTTTTGTTACAGGTTGCGGGTCGAATCTTTGACCCCTTGGGATTCATTACTCCCTATATTATTCGTTTGAAAATTCTTATTCAGAATGTGTGGGAGATGGGTCTTCTGTGGGATCAGGAAATGCCCCAAATTATAAGAAAACCCTTTAAAGAATGGTGTAAGGAACTGGAAGAACTTAATTAAGTGACGATTCCTCGCTTTTATCATTTTAAGGACTTAGACGTAATTGATATTCAGCTTCACTCCTTTTCAGACGCATCAAAAAAGGCCTATGGAAATGTAGTATATTTTCGAGTTGTTAGATCTGATGGAACTATAACAACCAGTTTCGTAACTTCAAAGAGAAGAGTTGCCCCATTAAAAACACTTTCTCTGCCGAGATTAGAATTGTTGGGATCACTGCTTTCCGCTAGGTTGTGCGATAAAGTTTCCAAAACTTTAAAATTTGAAAACTCCTGTTTTTTCCACACTGATTCCTCTATCGTTTATCATTGGATCCAAGGGGAACCAGCTCGTTTTAAACTATTCGTGAAAAATAGAGTAGAAGAGATACATAGATTAACTGAACCACCGAAATGGAATCATTGCCCCGGAAGAGAAAACCCTGCCGACATTTTAAGCAGAGGAATTTCCGTAAAAGAACTGAAGGATAGTGAACTTTGGTGGCATGGACCACCCTGGCTTAGACAAGACGAACAGTTTTGGCCTAAAATCGAAAAGCCGAATGTGAACAACCAAGATCTAGAACTTAAAAGTAAATTTAGAGACATTTCACAGAATGAGGTAATCCTCGAAAATCGTGGAAAACTTCTAAATATAGATAAATTTAGCTGTTATCTCAAATTGTTGCGAGTGACTGCCTTTGTATTTCGGTTTATATACAATACTAGAAACACCTCAAAGAAAAGAGGTCCTCTCGAAATTGACGAATTAAAAATATCCGAAGAATTTTGGGTTAGAGAAACCCAGAAAGAAGCTTATGGGTCAGAGATAGCTGATTTAGAAAAAACCCAAAAAGTTAGTAATTGTTCTAAGATTCTTTCTTTAGTACCTTACTTAGATGATAAAAATATTTTGAGAATAAAAGGTAGATTGGAAGAATCAGAATTTCCTATTGACGAGAAAAAGCCCATTCTCTTACCCAAAAACTCAAAATTTTCAGAGCTATTAATTTTTTATGAGCATATAAAAAACTTTCACTGTGGAGTTACAACTACTTTAGTGATGATAAGAAAAAGATTTTGGATCCCGAAAGGGCGACAACTCGTTAAGAAAGTAATCAACAAATGCTTAATTTGTAAGAAATATAGTCTAAAACCTGCTGAACAAGTAACTGCACAGCTTCCAAAAGACAGACTTTTAGAAAATCCCCCTTTCGAAATTTCCGGTCTCGACTTCGCGGGACCAATACTTTATAGATGTGACAAAGAAGTCAGAAAGGCTTACTTTACGATTTTTACTTGTGCCGTTACAAGGGGAATACACCTAGAATTAGTTTCGTCTATGTCTACAAAACATTTTTACTCACCTTTAGAAGGTTCATTTCTAGACGAGGTGGCTGCAGCGTTGTCTATTCAGATAACGCCAAGTCGTTTAAAGCCGCGTCTAAGGACTTGATGTACTTCTCCAAAATCTTGAAGGACTCAGAATTTAAAGATTTTATTTCATCACGCGGCATTACTTGGAAATTCATCATAGTAAGAGCGCCCTGGTGGGGTGGATTTTATGAACGTCTCGTAAAATCAGTGAAAGATCCACTCAGAAAGATTCTTGGAAGAGCTCTCCTCACATTTGAGGAACTTTCAACTATTTTGGTTGAAATAGAATATGTGGTGAACTCAAGACCGTTGACTTATGTAGCTGATGGTTTTTCTGAACCAAATCCTTTAACACCTCTCGACTTCCTACAATATGGCAGGAAAGATCATGATTTCCCTCTTCATTTCGCTGAGCTCGTTAATAAAGCGTCAAGTAGAGAATCCTTAATCAAAAGGAAGAAATATCAAACGACTCATTGAAACATTTCTGGATCAAATGGAAAGAACAATATCTTTTAGATTTGAAAACTGTTCATCATTTTAAGTCACCGAATGCCCATAAGGAAGTAAAAATCGATGATGTTGTGCTCGTCGAAGGTTCTTCAAAGTCCAAGCTACTCTGGGACTTGGGGACAATTCAAGAAACTTTTCAGGGTAGAGATGGACATATCAGAGCGTGTTTGGTAAAGACAAAAAAGGGACTTTTTCGGAAACCAGTGCAACTCATATATCCCTTTGAAATCAACAAATGAACTGGTTGACGTATCCTCTTATGATGAATAAGTTGTGAAAAATTTATTGAAAATAATTGATTTATAATCTTGATTTTGTGTTTCAAGTTAATATTTGTATTACTTGCATTTTGAACTTTAATTCTTAAATTTAATTTGCATAGAAATTTTGTATTTTGTGAAATTTGTTGTTTTTCCCATTTTTAGCTATCTGTAGTAATTTTGTTCATGCCAATAATAATCCAATATTTGTATTTGTAAACATGTTTGAATAACTAAGCAAATGGGAATAATCTTGTAATTTTGTAACTTTCGCATATTTAGTGTTTAGTTATTCATTTATTATTGTCAATTTGAATGTAGCAATTCCTTATGTTTTTCTTTATTATAGCAATTATACTAGATACTATTGATGAACTCTGAAGAGTTCATGGTGGGGAGCTGTGGAAAATATCTATTCCAGTTTAACCCATGGTCTGCCTCATCACAAGAGGCGCTCTCGAATGTATGAGAATTAATCTCGAACTATGGTTGGGAGCGTCGGTTTTGTATTGTTTGAGTATGCTTGAAGAAATGTAGTTCGTTTTCAGGTCGATTTGACGGCCATAGTTATTTATAGATGTGTTTTTATTAAATGTTATTTTTAAATGCAACTGTGTAGTTTATACGAGTGTCAGTGTCGTTCCTAAGAACCCTTAGAATTAGATTTAGTTTAGCTTCGGTAATTTTTTGTTTCAATGCTTGCATGTAATTTAAATTTAAAAATGTATGAATATTTGTTTCGGGGTCTCTTCAATTACTCCTATAGAAGAAAAATAATTTGAACAGAATGTACACTGCCTAATAAATAACATTTTATTCAAAGATACAGTACCTTCTAATCCCATAATCCAAAAATAAGTAGAATTCGATAATAAAACTCTACTTCAGTTTTTAACAATGGATTAAAAACAAACTATTAAATGTTTGTAGAAATGAGCAAAAGGTTTGAATGTAAGTCCGGCAATGACAAATAATGTCTAGAATTATATTGAAACATCTTTTTGAAATTATATAGATTAGAGAAAAGTGTGCGGTATTTTTATTTGTAACCCAAGCCTGAGGTAGTTTTACCACCGGACAAAGCACCAATATGGCGTCCCCCCAACACACATAAAAACTTATTTTTAAAAAAATTCATTGTGTCTGTATTCTAAATGCCAAACAACCTTTTACATAGAAGTATGAATGTTTAACCTGCAAATATGACTGAATGATATTATGATGAGAATTTTCGAAATTCAGATATATTTAAGATTATATAGGTCTTATTTAAACTAAGATATTATGTTTAACAAATTTATTTTAAAAATAGTTTGCTTTGTTTTAAAACAGTTTAATAAGTTCTGTTGAAAACCTAAATTTTCTTGATTTTTTCCGCAAAATTTCTTCTCAATTTCAATGTTCTATAAAATGTCCAGTTCAATTGTCATTGTTGCTAAGCCAACTAGTCGCTGCTGTGACGTGGTGGATTACAGATACGTTTGGATAAGTTTCAGTTTAGAAAACCTCTCTCTCTAGCAGCTAAAATTACTAGGAAAGTCATAAATATTCTCAAACCCACTGAGATATTTCGAAAATTTGCAGCAACCCTGCTCATATTGAAGTAAATTAGAATCTCCAACAGCTGGTCGCTTCTTTTGGTTGTAGAATTAACGTAACTAATATTTCTTGGTGAAGTTGGAAACCATCCACAACATTATGATTACCGTCACTCAAAACCAAAATGGAGATCTTTGAACATGCCTAAAATTTTATTGTGTTTAGCTTCCTTGATGTTAGATTATAGAAAACAATTTTTTTTCATATATACCTAGCGTTTAGTTTTTCGAAAGGCGTTTAGTTTTGGCCAGTTTTTGGCGTTATGTTTTAAGTGGATTCTTCATCTCTTCCAGCTGTACTAAAAGTTTCACTATTACAGCATCACCGATTGAATGTTCGATTGGATTGGATCCCTAAAAGTGCTCTTTCAATAAAGGTTCTACCCCTCTAATAAACCATACAAATCTTATAAAAATGTCACCAGCCCAACGTGACTTAAGTCCGCCATGCAGTCTAAAATTTTGGAGTCATATGCCCCCTTTAAAACTTCCTTGAAAATTTGTTCCTCGATTTTGGATCCAAGTTACCCAATGATTTCATTTTTGATAGTTTCTTTTCGGTAAAAAAATATATTGTTACAAAGCTCTAAAGTCGTTTCCCTGAGATGCTAATCTTGGCGACAAATGTGGCGACCTTGGCGACCATTTTGGCGACAAAGTTGGTGACTTTGGCGACAAAAGGAATTCTCTAGAAGGACCTCGAACTTTCAACATATTTCCACTGGTTTCATGAACTTTCTAGAGATTATGTCACTTCGTACGTATAGAAGTCACTTCCTGTTGAAAAGTATAAAAGGCAAGCTCTCAAGCCAAGAAGAGTCAGTTGGAGTTTGATCTGCAAGCAAGCTGGTGAGCTAATAAGAAACCTTTGAGCGCTGTCTTGAGATTTAATGATAATCTCCGTTGTGAATTTTTTTTTACAAGTGCTGTTTTAATATATGTGTTATGTTTCTTTGCTTAGAATACCTGTAAAATAAAGAGCTTTACTTTTGTAATCCTGCTTATTGGACTGCATTCACGTACACCCACAAGACGAATTTGTCACATTTGGTGTCAGAAGTGGGATCTTTTTATTTTTCTGTGAATGCCAGAGACCGGACCTTTGACCAGATCGATGGACAAACAATTTGAAAAGCTGTTTGCCATGATGGCAGAGATTAAAGCTGGATTGGAAGAGATGATGGTTGCGCAAGCCGGATTGGAACAGAAAATAGAAGCTGGACATGAAGAGATGAGGGTTGCACAAGCCGGATTGGAACAGAAAATGGAAGCTGGGCAGGAAGAGATGCGATCCGGACAAGAGAGAATGGAGGAAGGACAAGAAGAAATGAAAGGATTGATTGACAAAGTAAAGGGCGAGGTCCAGAGGAAGATAGATGAAGTAGAGGAGAAAGTTCAAATGAAGATCGGGGACGTGAACAGCGAAGTTAAAGGGAAGTTTGAGGAGGTGAAGGGAAGTTTGAGCACAAAGTTCAAGGGAAGATTGAGGAAGTGGAGCACAAAGTTCAAAGGAAGATAGGTGACATTGAGAGGAGGCTCAGTGAACTTGAGAATAGACCATTCAGTTTATCGGCAAGTCCAGAATTCATGCATTTCAGACCGACTATAAAATCCTTGACATTTGACGGACAAACATCATGGACAGTCTTCAAGACTCAGTTCGACGTAGTCAGCTCTACAAATGAATGGAAGGATTTTGTGAAAGCCAGTCAACTTGTGGCATCGCTCCGAAGATCAGCTGCGGAGGTTTTTCAAGGAATTCCAGCTGATAAGTTGACAGATCTAACGACCATCGAGAAGGCTTTGGAATCCAGATTTGGATACAGCCATCTGACACAATTTTATAGAACTGAACTAAAAACAAGAAGACAGAAACCAGGAGAAAGCCTTCTAGAATTGGCTGCCGATGTAGAACGACTAATGAGCCTGGCCAACGCCGAGTGCCCTCTGGATGTTCAGGAAAGTTTAGCAGATCAGTACTTCGTCGACGCCATGAGAGACGAAGACACGCAACATTCAACCAGATTGATGGATACAAAAGATCTGAAATCATCTCTGGCTTATAGTATGAAATATGAGGCTGAGAGAACTGTTTCCAAGACATCCAGACACGTTAGATCAATTGAGACGGAGGATCATATGAGTAGAGAAAGAGATGATAAATTTGAATTCTTCTTTAACAGGCTGGAAAAATTATTGAACAGTAGTGTTGCTGGATAGAAGAACACTCCTCGACGAAACTCGAACGTGACTTGCTGGAAGTGCAACAAGAAGGGGCACGTTCAAAGGGAGTGCCAGGCGATTACTTCGAACCATGGAAACTAACATACGGCTGTCTTGCGGGACGAAGGCTGCCTTCTCTGAATAAAGCCCCTGAAGAAGGACTGAGTCTCCTCACTTAGTGGAAAGAAAAATGGACTCTACTTAGAAGGATCTATTTGCGGTATCCAGTGTTTAATGTTGGTGGATACATGTGCAAACGTCACTCTTTTAAGAACAGACCTGGCACAATAATTGTAGGAACAGCTTATTTACACGGCTCCTAATATTTCCTTAAAGATCGCTACTGGTGAAGAAACAGAAATACGAGGCAAGCTGGATGCATCCCTTGAATGTGGCTCAAGAAAATTTCATCACAGAATCTACGTAGCTGACATCACCGATCCCTGCATTCTCGGCCGGGATTTCCTTAAAAAATTTAACTTTACCGTAGACCTGGAGAAGAACGAGATACGGACAGGAGGAGAGGAAATTCCTCTGTTTTCAGCCAGTGTACAGCATTTAAAGTCCAGCAAGATCAGAATGTCTTATCCAGGGAGTTCCCGAAGTTCCTGAACAATTAACAATTCAGATACGCCGTAACGGACTTTCCTATCCAAGTCTCCCAGAAAGGTGTTCTTGTGGCGGCCGCACGCGTTGATTTGAAAATGGAAGCCATCCCCGTTAGAGTTCTGAATTTGAACAATAAACCCAAGATTCTGGACGAAGGATCTGTTATTGCGACCTGTGAACCAGTGGTGGATATCGTCGTTCGTCCTCAAGAATTTTCTGGAGAACAACATCTACCGTCATCCTTGGATAATCTTGAAATACTTGATGAAGGACAACGAACAGCAGTAAGGAAGTTACTTAAAGAGTTTCAGAACTTGTTTTCGACCTGTGACGCTGATGTCGGCCGCTGCAATATGACACAGCATAGAATTAATACGGGTGATCATCCACCAATCAAACAATACCCAAGACGTTTGCCCCTTGCAAGGAAAGAAGAAACAGATAATCTAGTTAAAGAAATTGTTGACAACGGGAAAATCGAGGAATCTTCAGGTCCTTGGGCTTCGCCTATTGTGCTTGTTAAAAAGAAAGATGGATCAACAAGATTCTGTGTTGACTACAGAAAACTGAACGAAATTAAGAAGAAAGACAGCTATCCTCTACCACGAATAGACGACACCCTGGATGCTTTGAATGGAAGTCAATGGTTTACAACGCTGGATCTGAAATGTGGATACTGGCACGTTGAGATCCGACCTGAAGATAGAGAAAAGACAGCCTTCACCACCGGACAAGGACTTTGGCAATTCAAGGTAATGCCTTTTGGACTTTGTAATGCCTAGCTACATTTGAAAGACTAATGGAGACAGTACTACGTGGACTATCGTCAGAAGCCTGCTTAGTGTATCTAGATGACATTATAATAGTAGGGCGAACATTTGAAGAACATCTAAATAACCTTCGTAAAGTATTCCATAGACTGCAAAAAGCCAACCTTAAGTGAAACCCTAAGAAATGCAGGTTCTTTCAAAGGGAGGTTGCTTACCTAGGTCATGTTATTTCAGCAGAAGGAGTTAAAAGCGATCCAGAAAAAATTAAGGCTGTAGTCGATTGGCCCCGTCCAGACAAAATACATGACCTCCGAAGTTTCCTTGGGCTGTGCACCTATTATCGTCGTTTCGTGAAATGTTTCTCTACAATAGCAAGACCTCTAAATAAATTAACTGAAGCTAAATGAAACTTTAATTGGACAGATGAATGTGAGAAATCTTTCAATAGTTTAAAGCAGGCTATGACATCTTCTCCTATCCTGACCTACCCCCGAACTGACAAAGATTTTATTTTGAATACGGATGCTAGTAATGAAGGAATAGGAGCCGTACTATCTCAGAATACTGTAAATGAGGAACGTGTTATCGCGTTCTTCAGCAAGAGCTTCAATAAGCTCAATAAGCCAGAAAGAAATTATTGTGTCACACGTAAAGAATTACTAGCCATTGTCAAATCTATACAGCATTTTCATCACTACCTTTTGGACGGAAGTTTCTTCTGCGAACTGATCATGCTTCTTTAAGATGGCTTTTGAATTTTAAGGAACCTGAAGGCCAGATAGCTTGCTGGATCCAAAGACTTCAAGAGTATGATTTCGAAATCCAGCATCGAAAAGGGACCTCTCACGGAAATGCAGATGCTCTCTCCTGAAGACCGTGTAAAGAAAGCTGCAAACAGTGCATCAATGTCGAGAAAAAGTTCGGAATGGAGAGAGATATTTCCGTGAAAGTTTTAACAACGACAACTGTAGATCCCTGGTCTTCATGCGAGATCTAAAAGGCGCAACTAGAAGATCCTGCTATTAAACCAATTCTGGAGAAGAAACTAAATTCGGCGGATCGACCATCTTGGCATGAAATCGCTCCGGAGAGTCCGGCAACTAAACGATACTAGGCTCTTTGGGACTCCTTACATCTTAAGGACGGTGTTCTTTACCGCAAGTAGGAAAGTGATGATGGAAACTCCTGTCGATGGCAAGTAATTCTCCCAAAGAGTAGAATTCCAGAAGTTCTGTGAGAGACTCATGACAGCGCAAGTGGAGGGCATTTTGGAGTCATGAAAACTTTAAGTAAAACACGAGAGCGATTTTACTGGGATCGACTTCGTGCTGATGTTGAAAATTGGTGTAGAGAATGCCACGCTTGCGGAGCCCGAAAAGGACCTAAAACAAGGACCAAAGGTCGCTTGCAGCGCTATAATGTGGGCGCACCATTCGAAAGAATGGCTTTGGATATCCTAGGACCTTTTCCAGTAACAACAAAGGGTAATCGATATGTCCTAGTATTAATGGACTATTTTACCAAGTGGCCTGAAGCAATTCCCATTCCAGATCAGGAAGCCTCGACTGTAGCTGAAGAACTCGTACGAAGCTGGATTTCATGTTATGGCGTGCCTATGATATTGCATTCGGATCAAGGTACGAATTTTAACTCTGCCCTCTTTACTAAGCTTTGCAATCTTTTGGGAATTCTGAAAACCCGAACGATCGTGTTACATCCCGAGTCCGATGGCATGGTCGAGAGATTTAATCGAATTATTTTAAATCATCTGTCTCTATTTGTTTTGAGGAACCAGACAGATTGGGATACACATTTGCCACTCTTTCTGTTTGCCTACAGGAGTGCAGAACATGAGGTGACCGGATTGACTGCAGCGGAAATGCTGTTTGGCCGAACGCTACGATTGCCCTGCGATATTCTCTTTGGACGACCGAGTGAAACTCCTTCCTCGCCGAATGAATACACGAAAAATTTAGAGGCACATTTGGAAAGCGTACATGCGTTTGCCAGAGAGCGAATTAAACTGGCCAGCGAACGAATGAAAACTTGTTATGACTCCTGAGCAAATCACCATCATTTTAAGGAGGGAGATCTAGTTTGGATGTATAACCCGATGCGACGGAGAGGCCTGAGTCCGAAGTTACAACAGAACTGGGAAGGACCTTATACAGTTGTCAAGAAACTGAACGATGTTGTCTACAGAGTACAGAGGTCGCCCAACGCCAAGCCGAAAGTCATCCATATTAATCGGCTAGCTCCATATAGGGCCACTGATCATAATTCTATATAATAAGTCTGCCGGGACGTTCGGTCATTGAAGAGGGGAGCAATGTTACAAAGCTATAAAGTCGTTTCCCTGAGATGCTAATCTTGGCGACAAACTTGGCAACTTAGCGACCATTTTGGCGACTTGGCGAAAAAGTTGGCGACTTTGGCGACAAACGGAATTCTCTAGAAGGTCCTCGAACTTTCGACATATTTCTACTGGCTTCATGAACTTTCTAGAGATTTTGTCACTTCCTACGTAATGAAGTCACTTCCTGTTGAAAAGTATAAAAGGCAAGCTCTCAAGACAAGAAGAGTCAGTCGGAGTTTGATCTGCAAGCAAGCTGGTGAGCTAATAAGAAACCTTTGAATGCTGTGTTGAGATTTAATGATAATCTCCGTTGTGAATTTTTTTACAAGTGCTGTTTTAATATTTGTGTTATGTTTCTTTGCTTAGAATACCTGTAAAATAAAGAGCTTTATTTTTGTAATCCTGCTTATTGGACTGCATTCACGTACACCCACAAGACGAATTTGTCACAATATGATTCGTTAGGCATTACTCTTCTCTAATCTAAGCACTAAGGACGCAAAATTTCCTAATGAATGCAAGTAGCTTTAAAACGTTTCCACTGTTTCTTTCCTCTTTTCTTTTTGAAACACAAACACGTATACTAAACGTTTAAACACTTCTCTCCAATGTCCAACCGTAATTTTTTTTTCGGATTTTCAGAATGTACAGTCCTTCATAATCTTATTCCTTTACTGAAATTCAAAAAGGAGGCAGCAGAAACAAAAACAATTTATTCACAGGAACTTCTTGATTCGAACAGTAACTTACTATGTTGCCATTCTAATAATTATCTAAAGTTGAAAATCTGCCTTCACCTTATGTTGACATACTTTTTCTAGGTTTATCCTGTTTTTTTTTTTTCCTTTTCTCCTTTTTGTTGCTATCCATGCCTTACTCTTCCTATAAAACGAACCTAATGTTTCGTTTCCTCGGTTATTTTACCGAAGTAACACAACATCTATATTTCATAGGTTATAATGTTATCAAAATTTAAATTTGATGTTTATAACACAAATAACTATGAAAAAGTTTAGAGTAATTTTAACTTTGTTTGCAATTTTGGGCAGTGGTTGCGATTTGGGGAGAGGAACGGGGGCAGTCTCCCCCAACTTTTTTGAGGGAAAATAACATTTTTATTTCATTTTAGCTGCCTAAAGCTAGAAATTTCAAAATAGCAATAATGTTCGGGAAAACTAGCTAATTCATTAACTAAATTTTTAAATTTTGTTGTCTACCCCCTATACTACCGTGCCTTTTTAGATGTCTATAAATGCTTTGCGCCCTCACTTTTCCCACCAAATCACCACCACTTATTATGGGCGTAGGCGACTCCTAGAATGCCCAAAAGAACAAGATGCTATTTCTATTTGGTAGTTAGAAGTCTCCGAACGATTTTCTGAGCTATCAATCATGGTACTTTTCAGCGCAACACATATCCACAAGGCGCCAAGAAGCTTCAGGAAATTTAATTAACATCCCGATAAAATGATCTAGAATAGTGCAACGATATTTTTACGATATTGTGCAGCATTGAAAATATCAAACAACATCGTGGAGATACCGTACAATATCTGGAGCTAATAGGGATACTTTCCCACGAGACAACATTTGGTGAGTGAAGTGTGTGTGTAGGGTGGGGCAGTGACGGATTTCGACAGTATGAGATCATGTGCGCAAAAGTGTTTTTAGAACCCTGTCCCTACCAATATCGCAAATTAACCGCCGGCTTAACTCTGCGATGTTTTAAGGTCCCTCCCCGTCCCCAGAATATTAAGGCACGAAGCGAGCGCTTCTAGCGCCTGTGTGAAAAATCGCTAGTGATAGTGGCAGGGCTGTTTTATCCAATGGGCTAACTGGGTTGTAGCGCAGATGCGCCATTGATCCAAAGGCGCTTAAAATTTAAATTTTCAAGCAGAAAATTTGAATTACAAATTCAAATATGTTAAAAGTAAAAATACGATTACGGCCTGTAACTAGATAAGCATCGATTTTATGATTTTACATAAGCACGCAAATCTTATACAATAAATTATTATGCATATATATTCCGTCAATTAAATAAATAACAAAATGTTAAATAAAACACAAAGTATTTTTACATATTTTATTCCATCAATTTAAATGATGAGTATATTATTATATTTTTGAGTTTAATAAATATATAAATAATTTTAAGAATCCTTTTTATGTAATGTAATCGTTTAGACTAGTCATTTATATGATCGGGAGTGGCGGAAGTCGGCTTCAAAATCATATTGTGAAAAGACGCCCATTTGCAAAGATGTCAGGCGTTAATCACAGAATAGATGACATTTTTACTCAGTTATTTTGTTAGATTGGTATTAAGCATTGTATTATTAGTTGGGTACGGACGACAAGTGCTTAAATTCCTTGTCACTGTTCTGATGTGGCACCAAATTATTCTATCCCAAGGCGATGAAATTTAATAAGACGGCTCTAGGTAATGGGACGTTTCGTATATCTCGCATTTCTTGATGATATTCAGAATAAGAAAAGGAGCCGCCAGTTCTAAAGGGAAATTATTTGCCATGTTTTGGGAGCTCTCATGCCAATTAAACCATTTTTTTCGCTTTCACGCTCGCGCTTCGGTACCACCTAGGCTTTTGGCGCCACGGTCAGTTCCCCGGTTTGCTCGGCCTTCGGGCCGCCTCTGTGCAGGAGTACATATTAGCTGTGAGTCTTTCATTAGTGGGCCTTCTCGTTTTTTCCTGTTTATTAGGAAAATGCTGTGCATCTGAAGATTAAAGAGGAATTTTATTCTTTTATAACACAACACACACACACACATCTGCGTGGGTCTAAATTTGGTACAAACAATTATGAAAAACTGATAATTAACATAAGCAGGAAAATAGGGACGTCACATATATGTGACGCTGGTAGACAATCGGTGCATCTGATTTTCTCATCCCCTTTTTTACTGTTTTTTGCGAGGAAGATTTAACAAAATCATTTAAAGAGATGTAATACGATTTCTCAAATCGATTTCTTTTTCGAAAACATATCGCGAAATTCTTATTAGAATCCACTATTGGTTACAGCTGCAAGTAAATATTTAGATAAGTTAATTTTCTATAAAGATATAGAAAATATTTGTTTTAAAATGAAAAAAAAAAACAAAGAAAAAATATTGCATGAGAAATGTAATTATTCTACATCTAGAAGACATATTGCGGAATCTCATTCCTCATGTTTCAAACGTGAGAGAATTTTTATCGTTCATTGGCAACTAAAATGCTACGGTTGGCGATTTCTTTAAAAAATTACAGAAGATACGGTCTTAAAATCTCAACCACATTTTATTTTGAACTTCTTAAATTTCGGAAATACTGATTAAATTGGTTTCCTGAACTGTTATTAAAAGGTGACTGATTAATAAAATTTTCTTCGTTCTCTGCCGGCAGCTGAAGCTATTCTATACTCTTCCATAAAAAAATGAAATAAGTTTTCCAACTTCCAGTTTCATTGACAGAACAGAGCGAGATCCTTTTTCAACTCGAGCTTTCGGCATTTCGTCTATTTATCTGTAAATCTGAATGCCACACAGTCACGACCAAACTTGCAGTTCGAATTTCTTCAGATGTGATATGAATGTTCCTTAAATCCATTAAAAACGACACATAAGGAATTTTTTTTTCACCCCCTTTTAAAGGTTTCAGCGTGTGCCCTGTCAATAGAAAACAAAAGTATTCTATTTTATTTCTAAAGTATTATGTTTCATAGATATTTGAGACAAAAAATATTCGACAAAGCCATTAGAAGGCGCCATCTTAAACTCTGATACAGACCAGGAAACTAAAACCAAAAACTTGCTGTGCCTCCGCTTAATTCGTGGAAAGGTGGAAACTGTTTTGTGTGTGATCACTCTGTTTCCATGTGAGAAGAGTTATTTGAAGTTTGCTCCACTTTCCAGGTGGTGCTTCATGTCGGGATTCCCGAAATCTCCCCAATTTTTGACCATTTTCCCGTTTTCCGACCATAACTCCCAAATAACACATTTCTCAAAACTTTATCCCATGTAAAAGCAGAAGGGTATTAAATTCTGCTTCGAATGGTAAATCATTTTTGAAATTATGTAATGAAAATTAGGCACTATTCGAGATCAAAAAACTTAAATTTTTAGCTTTTTTGACAAACTTAGAATATTTGGGATTTTTGACCTCGTTTTCTGATGCAAACTTCATCATATGAAAATTACTCCTATTTCGATATGGTAAAGAATCCAGTTCTAGTAGATGTGTATCATTTCATAAGTAATGTAATTTTGAATTAAAAACTCAATGCGTCTCAAGGATTATAAAGATTGTATTAAGTGATTATATGTTTCAAAGATAAACTATTGAACATTAAACTGGAAATTATATGCACCGTATTCTTTGGCCTAGGGTGCAGAATATGTTTTGGCCTACGGCGAAAAAATGGTTAAATCCAGCCATGTTTCTTGTATATCGTCACTCAAGGTGTAGAAGGTCATACACCACAAATAGTTATCATTAAACATACAACCTGTCGTACTTTGAGTGACGATGCAAGTGCAAATCGAGCTATTCCCGTCATGCCTAGACATCCGTGGTTATAAGTGCCATCGGCGGCCACGTCCCAACACCTCCCATAGGAGGCACATTACGACATCGGCGTGGAGGTAACGAAACCCTACCATTACTGTACCCACCAGCGAAGCGAGGACTCGCTTACTGCTTCTAATCAAATGTAAGTGCCTTAATGAATGACCGTATAATGTAATACCTTTTCATACCTCATATTGCGGGACATGCAGTTAAGGCAAAACCGGATCGCCACTGTAGGAGAACATAAGCAGTACAACTTTCGGGGACTCTCTTTCTCCTCCACAATTTCCGAAACCAGATATTTTGTTATTGATTTTGATTTATATTCTATAGAAGAAATTGTTAAATAAAAATATATAATGGTAAACTAAAATAGTGAAATATTTAGTTCCAGGTCAACTGTAAAGAACTAGTTTCAGTACTTAGCATTTAACAAAATTTAATTTCAAATTTAAAAGTAATTATGAACAAAATTGCAATCCTTTTCTGACAGCATCTGTGTAGTCTAAAACAAAGTTTCCCGAAAATGTTGACTTTTGAGTCAGTCAGGGAACTGCAAAAAAATTCCGTCACTTTGATCTGCAAGAAAATTTGAAAACATGAAAAAAATGCCTTTGAATAATAATCTGAAATTTGATTTTAATATGAATAATTGAAAAGCATGTACACTGCCATTGTAAATCAAATGACAAGATAAGATTAAAATACTCTGAAATTATAGAAAAAAAATCTTGTGGCACCACCAGAGTTGGAAGGGGGTGTCAATGCAAGTTTCTTATTTGCTGATCTGGCCCAGTGCTAAAATGAAACTGCAAAAGCCAGTATTTTTAATTATGCTTTTAATTACGCACACAGGGAAAAAACAGAAGAGAGTTAGGTTTTACAATGGAAATATGAAATTGTTAATGTACAGACTAAATAACAGTCAACGCTATTTCTGAAAAATAAAAGAATTTTATAGATACCATTACCTTAAATAAATAATGATATAATCAACTTTTTATTATTAAAATACTATTAAATTTTTCTGTGCAAGAGAGACAGTTTTGAAATATATCCTTCTCTACAATTTTTACAGTTTCATTCTTGTAGTTTATTAGACTCTCTTATCTAAAACTTCTTTTAAACAACGAATGAATTTAGCAAATAATAAGTTTCACCAAAGTGAATTAACAGTTATTAACCCTCTAACTCCATATCCCGCGATTTCTGAATTTCGTCTGTTTTCTGCTGCATCCTGCCATTTTCCCATATTTATGGGTTTGCCTAGTACTTTAAGAACGTTATGTCATATTATAATAATAAAGCCCTGCATCAAAATAACAATTATGTTGGTTCAACGGTAGTTGAACATGTTTTAAAACGTTGCATCTAAATAGTAATTCAAAAAAATTATGCAGTCAGAGGGTTAAATGTCAACTTGAGGACATAAATTTAATTTTTCTCATAAATCTGAATAAAAATAATTTAATTACTTATTGAGGTTATTTGTATATATTTTAGAATTCATAAAATCTTTGCATGAAATATTTCAGGGATGGATGAATTTTGAACGTTAAGACGAAGAAAAGTATTCTACGAAGAAAAAGTATATGTTCCACTATAGACTATACAATTTTTAAAAGAATTGATAATATTTCATCGTTTAGAAACTTAATTATTGAAATTCTAATATATACGACTTTGTACATGAAACAAGTATCATAAGTCTTTTTGCTGGAGCTATTTTAAAGTTCGGATTCTATAAATAAATTAGCTTTAATTGCTTCATTTATCAGTCGCGAGTTAATTATATGTGAAAATGTGATGCATAGCATTTTTTGGCCAATTCTATCATCAACCAAAAAGGCAGGTATCTTTTTTCTATCTTGAGTATTTTAAGCAAAATAAGATATTACCTTTCCATATGCTAGCATTAAAATTATACGAGTAACAGAACAAAATTTGCTGCTTCATGGAATTATCAAACAATAATATTTAAATTTCTTCATACAGTTTATTACATTCTGAATTCATAATCTAGTAAACAATAAAACCTCTAAATTGCATATTAATCGAAAGAAATTTACTTGGTTTTCTCGACAAATATTTAGAATATTTTTATTTTCAGTTTTTGTATACTTAAAAAACAAATGCATTAGGAGTTTGCATTTCAAATATCAGGGGAAGACGTTCCAGTTTAAAATTTTGCTTGCATAGTTCCAATAACTTTGATATGGCTAAAAGTTATTTTAACTTAACAAACAAGATGATATATTGTTAATTATAAACTATCTCAAAATTTCTTTCCTGTCAGTTTACATAGAACCTTCTGTTTATTTTCTTTCAACCAAAAACATTTTTTGCAAAAATTATACAGGGTTCCCACTTATGTCCGTTCTATCCCCCTTAATTTATCAACGGTGACAGCTTAGGCCATAAAGTTGGTGTCCAGGTATAAAAAGGCTAAAAAAACTATGCGCTAAATTTCCTTTCCTGCCAGTTTACATAGAACTTTCTGTTTATTTTCTTTCAACCAAAAACATTTTTATTTCCTATTGATTATACAAATGATTCTCAAGGATTTAAGCAGATCTATTTTATAGTTAAAGATATATTTCAAGCATTTAGGCTAAGAATGGAATACATCAGAGAGGCTAATTTGTTATTTCACAATTTCTAAACCTGAGACGTCTCGCGTACAATATATTCCCTACAAAGTAGCATTTTGTTATTCCTGAACTTTTCCGTTTCTCATTGTTTTGAACAAACATCTTTGTAAGCATTTCTGGCAGAAGTGCTAAGACAGGATATCTATGTTGCAACTTCATCTTGTATCTCATAAATGGAAATAGTGCAATTATTCTAGACTTAGCGAGGTACGAGTCTGATTTGAAAGGTTAAAAATTTTCATTTGAAATAATTTAGTAAGCATTGCTAGGACAGATTTGCCTCAGAATCATTCACATCTGTAACCATTTTTCTAATATATGTTATATGTTAATGTTTCATAGATAAAGCTAAACATGTGTTAGTTTATATTCAAAAATTACCACTATTTCTTAAACAGTTTTCCATATGAATATTTTTTTAATTCAGGAAAGAAAACATGAAAATTTTATGTGAATTTTGTTTATATTATTTAAAGCCTGAAATTTTTTATTTGGGCTGGTAAATATAAATTAAGACCAACTTGAATGCATTATACGTGGGAAGAGCATAGCTGTACTTGCGGCGCCTCTAACTAATAAAGCTGTTTAAGTGTCTTTGGGTTAGTCTCCGTTAGACTTCGACATGAACCAAATTCATATTTTTTAAACTTCGCGTACGGTGAATCTATTATGTGAGTCTTGTTCTCAAAACTAAATAGAAAAGTTGTTCGGTGGACTGATTACTTTTTTCAATGTTGCATAAGAATATAATTTGGACTTTATTTTTTTAAAGAAATACAATATTGACAAAGAACGATATGAATAGAAATGTGACACGATATTTAAAATTGTACATAGTTGAAAAGTTTGTTCAAAAAAATGTTTTTAAATTGAAGCAAAATATTTAACTTCCGCCAGAAATATAAAGCAATGCTAAAAAATGTCTGTAAATTTAAAGTTAAAGATTAAATAGTTAGATGATGAAAATTTGTACACAATTTCATCAACAGAATGGCAGATAGGTATCAAATTTTAAAACGAATCCGTCAGAGGAATGACTCTCTGTTGATCAGCGCATTCACATGCATGTTAACACGATAACTCCAAAACAAAATCCCTTAAATCAGAGGTTCCCGACCTCTGTTACTTGTAACACTGGGATTACGCAAAGGACTAGTTTAGGGTAAAAGAAATCAATGTTAGTAATGGCAGACACAAGAAAAGATAAGGGATTAAAAAAGTTACAGATGTTTAGCACTGAAACACTTGGCAAATTCATTGAACGAAGTACTCAATCAATCTGTCATCAAGTGTTAATTTTGTTAATGCTATTTCAACCAACATCCGATTGTTCATATATTTGTTTGAAGAAATGTGCAGCCTGCCTACTTCATTACTTTTGCACACAGACGTGAGATTGCTTTCTCAAGATTGTTTTAACAGAGACATAACTTTCAAATGGTTTTTGGAGACCAAACATTTACGTTCAACTCTGAATTTTATGAAAGTAATGGTTGCAGCAGCTTGCGTATTTATCTGACATTTTCAGAGACAAATAAACTTGATTGATGGCAGAACAATTAAAAAAAATATTTTTAGGGTATCTAATAGATCTATGTGATTGATGCACTGAATGTTGTGGATCTAGTCGATAAAAAGACCAGTATTTAATTTTTGAGATACTTCACAGTTTGATTTATTTTTTTATCTGAGAACGATCTCAGATTATTAAAAAATTAAAACTAGTAAAGTAGCACAAATAAAAAGATTAAAGTTGTCATTCAGACAATATTTACGTAGCGCAAGGATGCAGATATGTGGATTTGCAATCCATTCAACAAAGTGCTTTTTGAAGAAGCCGAAAAATTAGCAGTTTCTGATAAGGAGAAATTAATTCAATTTCCCACTAAATATTCTTTAAAATCTGAATTTAACAAAGGAAGAAAGAAAGATGATTGACTTCTGGGTCTCAGTGAAACAACAGTACCACGAATTCTGTGATAAAGCTATAAATTTTTTATACCTTTCTTGAACAACGAACTTGTGGAGAGAATTCCCTTCATATGCACGTATTAGAAGCAAATATCCTCGTGAGCCTGACGTAACTACCATAAATATGAGATTATATCTAACTTCATTTGAAGCCAATTTTATAGAAATCAGCTCCGAAAAACAAGCTCAAGGATTAAATTGAAATTCTCTTCCATTTGAATCGTTGATTATTACGAAGTGTTATTTTAAATTAACCTCATAAGTTAATGTGAAATAATAAAAATAGTGGTTTCATTTGTTTCGAAGTTGAGCTAATACTATTGTAAAAACGGAATAAAATGTGAAAAGAAAATAAGTACTGTAAATGATATTAATTCGAGTCATTCGACTTTTAAGCTTACCTAAGTCCTTAACAATATTAATGAAAACTTCTTTGCATACACAGACGGTTGAAGGGTATTGTTGAAGGGGCGGTTGAAGGGGCAGTAGGTGGTATGTGTAAATAAAAAGACTGATCAGGGGGTACGAAAAGGAAAACGGTTCGGAATCCCCGAAGTAGATTTTCATTACTCCAATTCTGTCACATGAGTCTTAGCTGATTTTCACGCTTTGTCTTTTTAGTGACTGTTGTATTTATTGTAGTTTATGTAATGGCTGATTTCATTCCTGAATTTGAGGTTGTCGAAATCAAATTGCAAAAAGACATAATTCGAAATTTTTAACTATTACTTTCATGAAAATATGAAATATTTCGATTTTCATATGTTCTTTCATACGATTTTTCGATTGAAACTGTGATTTCTTGGGAAAATTTCACAGAATTACTTGCATGTTTCTGTGTCTGTTTATTTTATTTAGAAAATAGGTTTTTAATTATCATAGTATGCTGCAATAACAAGCCATTAGGATTTTTTTAATCTGAGTATTTAGCCGTATAATAGGTAAAACCATTGTTTTAAATACTTTCTCAAATAAATTCAGCCTTAACTAAACATAGGTAACAATCTATTTTTGAATCAAATTTAGATAACAAAATTTTAAAGCAGCTAAATTCTGTTAATATGACAAATTATGTTAATTTATTTTCATCGTAATTTACTTTTCTCTATGCAATTGCCAATATATATACTATTACAAAGCTATAAGGTTGTTTTCCTGCGATGGATCTTGGAGACCATTTTGGCGATGGCGGAGAATTTGGCGGCAGAAAGAAGTTTCTAGAAGGACCTCGAACTTTCAACCTATTTCTACTGGCTTCATGGTCTTTCTGGAGATTACGTCACTTCCTACGTAATGAAGTCACTCCCTGTTGAAAAAGTATAAAAGCAAGCTCTGAAGCCAAGAAGAGGAGTTGTATTTTGTTCAGCAAGCAAGCTGGTGAGCTATCAAGAAACCTTTGAGCGTTGTGTTGAGATTTACTGGTAGTCTCTGTCGTGAATTCTTACTAATGCTGTATTAATCCTTGTGCTACGTTTCTCTGCTTAGAATATTTGTAAAATAAAGAGCTTTATTTTTTAAATCCTGCTTATTGGACTGCATTCACGTACACCCCACAAGACAATTTTGTAACAATATATTTTATAAAATTCAAATATGAAATTGTTAATCTAGAACAAAAATCACAGTCAACGATATTTTTGAAAAATAGAAGAATTGTATGATTAAAATTACCAAAATAAAAAAATAAATAATCATTTAATCAATTTTCTAATATTAAATTAGTATTGAATTTTAGTGTGCAAGAGAGACGGTTTTAAAATATTTCCTTCTCTATCATTTTAACAGTTTCATTTTAGCACTTTATTGGAAAACTCTTACAGAAAAATTCTTGTAATAACGTATTTAGCAAATTCTAAGTGTCAACTGACTGAGTTAACAGGTATTAAATATTAACTTGTGGACATAAACTTTTTTCTCACAAATCTAAATGAGAATAGTGTAAATACTTATTAAAGCTTTTTATACATATTTTAGAATTCTTATTTTTACATGAAATATTTGCTTGATAGATGAATTCTGAACATTAAGATTTGTACGAAGAAAAAGTATATGATCCACAATAGACAAGTTAATTTAAAGAGAAAATTGATAATATTTCAACTTCAAGAAACTTAAAAATTCAAAACACTAGAGCTCGTTAATGCAATTTATTACATTCTGAATTCATTATCTAGTAAACAACAAAACTTCTAAATTGTTAAAAGAAAGCAATTCTTGGTTTTGTCGACAATGTTTAGAATATTTCTATTTAAGGCTTTTGTGTATTTTAACAAGCAATGCATTACGAGTCCGCATTTCAAATATGAAGGTAAGGCGTTCCAATATAAAATATTGCTTACCTAATTAGAATAACTTTTATATTATTAAGTTATTATGACTTATAAAACAAAATTATAAATTGTTAATTTTCAACTACATCAAAATTTCTTTTCCTGTCAGTTCACATAGAACCTTCTAAAAATGTTCGACCGAGAAAACATTTTTATTTCATATGGGTTTACACAATTAATTCATATGGATTTAAGCAGATCTATTTTATATTTAAAAACATATTACAAACAGTTACGCTAAGAAAGGAATGCGTCGGAGGCTCATTTGTTATTTCGCAATTTTTAAACCTTTGACATCACACATACAATATGTGCCCTAAAAAGCCGTCTTTTGAAATTGCTGAACGAATTCGGTGGTCATCCGTAGGAAACAACAACTTTGTAGTCAGAACTGACAGAAATGCTGAGAGAGGTTAGCCATGTTGCAACTTTATCTTGTATATCATCAAATGAAAAGATTTTAATGTTTCTAGACTTAACGTGTTATGAGTCTGATTTGAAAGACTGAAAATTTTCTTATGAAATGATTTAGTAAGAATTGATTGAACAGATTTGCCTCAGAAGCATTCACATCTGCAATCATTTTCCTGAGATAATCCATATATTAATGAAAATTAGTAATGCCAAACATGTGTCCGCTTTTTAAAAAAAATTACCACTATTTTAATGCAATTTTTGTGTATATAAATTTTTATTTCGAAAATTATGAAATATCGGCAATAAGGAAAAGTATGATTTATTTTATTAAAAGCCTGATATTTTTTATTTAGGCTGGTAAATATAAATATAGTTTAAGACAAACTTGACAGTATTTTCCATGTTATGAGCAGCGTCTCTGCGAAGGAAGTTGTTTGAGTGTCTTTCGGTTACTTTCCGTTTGTCTTCGCCATCAACAAAAATGCATATTTTAAAACTTCGTAGATGGACTTGTGTTGGGTGGATTGATTACATTTTTCCATGTTGCATGCAAATATAATTTGAGATTTAATTTTCAAGAAATAAAATATTGACAATCAACGATATGAATAGAAATGTTGCATTATATTTTATATTGCACATAGTTGAAAAGTTTGTGCAAAAATATTTTTGAATTGAAACAAAAAATTAAATTCCCACCATTAATATAAAACAACACTAAAATGCAATGTCTCAAATTAAAGTTCCACTTTCAGATGGCAATAAATAGAAAACTAGTGAACAAAATGTTATTAAAGATGGCAATAATTTGCAGAAGGTCATTGTTTGTTTCCAGAAAAAAAGTTCAAAAACTCAACGTCAGCGGAGGATAGCACTGTATACATTATTGTTGGAAGAAATAAAAACGTTGGTTTAAAAGTTGTTAATCGTTTCTGAAACATTTTACAAGCCATGTTGAATGTGGTGTCAGAAGATCTTAGATTTGTATTCTTGTTATATGCATGTGGTCTATTTTTCACAGAATTACTAGTAAATATTCCATTTTAGTAAACTCATCAGGCTATACACTATTATTCAATTCAAATGTTCTGCAAATCTCGCGGACGATACCAAAATCATTTCCTAAACCACCGAAAGCTGATTTGTTTCAATAAGTTTTGAGTAATTTACAATGCAATGATACGAAATCAACTTGACAAATCTAAAAAAAAGGAATAAAATGATTGAAAATTATTTTATTTATTTCTATAACATTTTTCATTCAATAAGAATGACAGCACTAAAGATAAAATGATATTTTCTTTACGAGAAACCATAGTTTCTGATTAAGAAAAAAATTAATAAATTTTCACGAAACCATATATAAATTCTTGTTATGCTCCATAGGTTCTGTGAAAAAATTTTGAAAAAATAATCTATTGATTATTTTGGATTTCTGAAGATGAGTATTTTTTAAAATTTGGGATAACATAGAAAGTCCACTGAACCGATCGACTTCCGGTATAATGCTTCGCCATTAGGAAGCTTAAAAATTTCAACGCTGTGTTTGAAGATGTTCAATGCTGTTTAAAGTAGAGATTTTTAATGCTATGCTTTAAAGATACTTTGAAATATTAAATTTGATGAATTATAAAATTGAAATATTAAATACTTATTGCTGTAGCTCTCAATATTTGCTCAAAATAAGAACCTCATTTTGTAGAAAGTTTTCTAAAATTTTTCGTTATAGCTGTTTCTGGCGATTAAATCTTTTACCAAATGATTTAGATAACTACTGACGGTTAAAGTTTTAAATAAACTGTTTAACTTTTACAATAGTTCCGCTTGTAATTTTGCTGTTTTGATTTTCTAGTGGGCGAACGTATGTGAGAGATACTCTGCAGAAATGTTTTGTGTTTTATTCAGTTTTCGAAATACAATTGATTTAACATATTAAAGAGCGTAAAATTTCCCTACAAATATATTCTATTATTTTTCTTCTAGCTTTAATCGTTTATCAGATTGGGTCTCAAAAATGGGAGATATCTAACAATTTACGAACACCAAGCCCACCAGAAAAAAGGGAAAAACCCATTTACCCTGTTATTGCTGCCCTTACCTTCTTCTAGCTCCTCCATGAAGGTACAAAAAGTAACACAGGCAAGCTTGTAGAAATTCCCAGAATTTCTTAACAGTAGATAAAGCGTTGGATCAGAAAGACCCCATGCGTGTGCTGATGGGCTAGGAAAGGAGGGTGGACAAGACAGAGATGTTTAACTGTCTTTTCATTTGCCGATCGAGCAGTCGCGCGTATGTACTAGATATTTACATCTTACATCGCAATAGATAATTTTATATTGTTGTTTCACAAATATGAATGCAATTCTCATTTATATAATCTGTATTTATTATCTATATACTAACCAAAGATTATATAATCAAAAATAGCATTTAAGTTATGAAAAAACGATATAAGTTTGTAATGTGATGGACAATATAAATATCTTCTACATAGAACACTGCCCCCCTGCCTCCGTGTCTGTAACCATTATGGTTAGTGAACTGTTGAATGGGTAGCGTCTTCTACATACGAGCGACTTCTAGAAGGTTAAATTCAGTCATATAAATTTATCTTCGATTATTAAAAGTGCCTCACGGATCAAAAATGTTCTTACGTGAATCTAGATTCATGGACACAGATCTTTTCTAAAATAAATTTACTCGTTGAGTTATGAAACAGTAAACTCTATATTAATTCCTGAAAGTCTACTCTTGTATTAAAAGAGGCAATTTAAAATTCGCTGAAAAAAGCTTAAAAATTATTTCACTTGCAATCTGATAGAGGACGGCATGTGCTTACTCATGCATTTTTGTAGGAGTCATTGCTTCTGAAGAATGATTCGAATATTTTATCTAGTTTCTAGAATAAATTCGAAAGTTGGGGAGAATTCCTGCTCTCGTTGTCCTTAAAATACTTCTTTATTCTGCATTAATTTATAGAAATTATATTAGTTTTATGAATCATGTCTTTCTCTCAGTTCTCGTTCTTTGTGATTTTCTTTAGCTCTGGAATTTTATTCGACTTCTTAGACACAGATCTTTCCTAAAATAAATTTATTCAGGGCTTTATAAAACAGTAGACTCTAAGTTATTCACTAAAAATTTATTCGTGCATTAAAAATGCATAAAATTTAACCTGATAGAGGACGGCATGTACATACACATGCATTTTTATTGGATCCTTTCATCTGAAGAATGATTCTAATATTTTTTTTCTAGTTCATGGAATAAATTCGAAAATTGAGGGAAATTCCTTACAGCTTTGGCGGTAAAATACTTCATAGAGTCGCTCAAAACTTGTTTCAAGCACAAATATCTGATGCAGATAAAACCTGATCTTTTTCATTATTCTCTTTATTTATTTTTAGTTCTATAAATCATGTCTGACTTCTTGCTTCTTGTGATTCTCTTTATTCTCTGGATTTTTATTCGACATCTTAAACTCATTCGCACTCAACCAGTTTTCGATTGAAAAGAAAATCTCCAAGCTCCTTGAGATCCCAAATGCAAAGACTCAGATATAGTTATTGAAAACATTAAAGCGAAAAATTGTGATGCTCCCCATATTTTAACAAAATCCGTGTTTCAGACCTCTCTTAATCTATAAAACACATTTTTTGAAATTATGTGTCTCAACCTGTAAACAGGTATATCAAACACACCAAAAGCTAGCAAGATGAAATTTTGTAAGTGATCTTTACACCAAAATTGCAGATTTCTATCATATTATGGATAAAATCCGTCAAAGGGAAATATGTCTCTCCGTCAAAATACACGTGAACCTAATTATTCAGAAATGTAGCAAACAAAATGGACGAATTTTGGAATATAGCAATATCATAAGAATTATAAATGTTTGTCCCCAAGTTCTATTATGCTGTCTCATCGTGGCGGGGATGGTGACCCTGGGTGAAATAGACGATATACGTCTGGAATTATTTCTCCTGACAGGGTCAGTCAAGGCATGAAGGCCATTCTATTATACCCAGCTAAGGCATAAATGCAATGGACAAAGTCAGACTTCTTCTCTCGGCCGTGCAAGGTCTAGTGCCAACAGAAGCTGCGCTCTCCTCCTTTACCATGAATCGTTCGCCTATAGTATTCGATTTTCTGTGGGCAAGTAGACTCTTGGACTTGATCTAGCTGAGGACAAGAACAAGTGGAATAAGAAACAACGCAACATAAATGTTTGTCATGTTTTGGACCTGTTATCGCAAATAGTTGGCTCTCTTTCCAGGCTTAACTCAGTTTTCAGGGATAACATAAAACAACAATAAGCTTGATGAATGAAATCTTATATTTGAGCTGAGCCTCAAAATTTTAGATTTGTCTCAAAATTGGGAACTCTTGCTTTGTCACTGCTGACTATTGTTAGCGAAAAAAAATATTACGCCCGAGGCGCCACTTACATTCACTACACCTACCCTGGGAAGGTTGTGCTACGAGTATGTAGATTACAAGTCGCAGGGTATATAAGTTCTAGGTTCTCCAGGGCGTGAAAAATATAATGGTGGCTACTGAGTTACCCTTCAACGATGACGTAACATACTTCCTTCCGGAGAGTTTGTCCGTAGCCAAAGATGGTCACTAGGATTCCGACATCAGTATCCGAACTTTCCCGACGGCCATTTTTCGAGAGGACGAGGGTAACTCCACTTCGGTTACATTAACTGAGCTACTGCCAGCGGTGGCCATTGCTTTTGCTTATACATGTGAATGATTTTGTTCAACCACAACAAAAACTGTATCCCTTGAAATTGGGAACGGTTTCTTTGTATCTTTTAGTCAATACAATTTTTAAATCATGATTTACATATTCTCAATTTACTGATAAAGATGTCTACGTAAGTTCCTGTTCAGAGACCATGACCAAAATACCGAAGTACTGAAAGTATCAAAAATTACTACAGACGGCAGTCCATGAGGTAACAGAATCGTGAATTTTTGGGTGAAATGTGATTGTGGAAATGATTGTCAGAATGATTACACTAGTTGCGTCTGATAAGGTAAATTACTCTGGTTTAAACCACTAGCAGTGTTTCAAGTATCAATTGAACTGGTGCTTAATTGAATAGCTGTTGTGATGGAAATTGATTTGTGCTAAGCATCAGATGAAACACAATTAATCGGTTTAAGCATTCTGTGTATTGGGTTAAGTATTCTGTCTGTAAACTGTGTGTTGTAGAAATCCCTTGAAACGCTTTTCATGCCATTGCGCCACCAGTATGTTGATGATAATTGACCCGACTCAGTACGCTGGTTCTTCTTACCCTCTTGCTTTAGAAAAAGTGATGAAGTAATCACCGATGACGGGATGTACCTCTATGGAACCCATTTAGTTCAAGTTAAGTTTTTTATTCAGGTGGAAAATGTTTAGAAATTGATATTGGTGGCATTGCCTGTTAAGCTACGATGTTTTCATTACTGATATAGTTTTCTTCGCAGGTTCCCGTTAAGAGACAAACAGAGATCATAATACCGGAACACTGAAAGTAGAGAAACATAGTACAAGCGATTGTCGATGTGGTAACGGAATCGTGGATTTTGTGGAGGAATGTGATTGCGGAAATGACTGTGAGATGAATTCCAGTTGTTGCACCTAATTACTGAAAATAGAAGGTTCTTTATATAAGTGCTTGTCAACTCCAAGCAGAAAAGACAGTGTGCTGGTCATTGAACGAGCGAAGCAAAGTCTCTTTTTTAACTCGACAGCTCAGAATGTTTCTGTCTGTAAATGTGATGTTCACACATTCATGACCAAACGGTTTGTTCGATTTTCTTCCAATTTTTACCATGAATGTTCAGAAAGTCATTAAAAGAAACGAATATGTAAAGATATTCAATTTTTTATCCTTTTCATGATGGTGGCCGTTTGAATGGTTTCATTACTAGGCGATTTGTTTTCTTCGAATTTACCATGAAGATTCCTTGAGATCAGGAAAGCGACGTATACATAAGAATTTTTTGATTCTATTTCGAAATAGTGGCCACTTTAATGGTTTCAGCGTGTTGTCGAGCCAATGGCCAGTTAGGCACAATTATAACATTTGCATTATTTTCGTAAAGAAGAGACATTTAATTATTTTTTGAGGACGCTCATAAATGCAGACATAAAAATATAATATTTAATGATGTTAAAAGCAGACATTTAATAGCAATTTTGTTTAAAATGATTAAAGTATACTCTTTTGTAAAGAATTCGCTTTGAAAAAGGAGGGATGTGACCATAGTTCCATGTGTAAGAATTACTTATCCCAGTTTAGTTCCAACTAATCTTGTTTTCCTCGGTTCTTGAAAGTATGTGTTTTCAATGATTCTTGCCAAACGGTTCATGTCATTAATATCTGAAGACTACCTTCAGTCTCGAGCTTAAAATTTTCTACAATTGATGTACTGGAACAGAAGTTGAATAATAAGGGGAACATAAGTTGGAAAACTGCATAATAAGTTGATGCATTTGTTTCGTAATATATGTATATCGTAATAAAGAGAGTAAAATTTATTCATAATATAGGCATTCAATATTGGACATTCATTGGTTTAGATTGTAAATATAGCTTTTTGATATTGTGAACATATGGGGGGAAAGAATGCACCTTCTCGAGATTCAAATAATGATGTCTGTGTTCCCTAGAAACAGTTTTCTTCAAAATAAATTTCAACATTGTATAAAACTTTAAAGACCGCAACGGAGAACAAGTCTTAACTTAAATCGGGGTGGGAATTACCAATTGTTCCAGCGAAGCGAGATCCTGTTAAACTCCAGCATTTCATCTACTTTTTTGTAAATATGTTTCTTAAGCATTCACGACCGAAGGGAAAGTTCAATTTTCTTCGAATTTGACATTAATGTTGCTAAAACCCATTAAAAGTAACGAATATGTAAGGTTTTTCATATTTTTATTACGTTTTAAGATGGTGGACGTTTCAATGGTCTTTTTCATTTAGCGTATCAATGGTGAGTATAGTACCAATAAAACATTTAAGTCTTTTTTGGTAATGGCGAGACATATAACTGTAATTTTCTGAACACTGCAAAAAGCATAGATTTGAGTATTCGCATTAAAAAAATTGCTAAAACAATGGGACGAAATGCAGATTTTTTTTCTTAATGCCATTTCTAGTGTTCACATGCCTAAACACTAGTTTTATTTACACCACGTTCGTCTCTTAGCAAGACATGGCGAAGGGAAATAATTTTTCTATTTCCTGACGTCGGGAACTAATTTATTTCAGAAGGCTTTAACGAACCAAGTTACCAAAATGGTTTAGATAAAAGGTTTTCAACATTTCAGACTCAAAATTAAGTATCCCTTCTTTTACAGCCTTTTTTAAAATTTACTATTTTTTCTACAATATACTTTCTTTCGCCACAACAAGCCTAAAAGTAAACAATTGTTCCAATTTTGGGTCAGATTGAATAATCAATATCATAACCTTTTATTATAATAAATTTATGCTGGTTTAATTGCAGAGATTCTTTGAAAACAAAAAAAATTCATCGAAAAACAGATGAAAGGAAGACAAAAATAAAACTGTCAATTTTAACTATATCACTTTCATATGAACTTTGCGTTGCAAGATAAACTCAATGAAGCCAACTGTTTATGGAACTTTCAAGTAACTAATAGGAAATTACGTATATGCGTGTACGTAAGCCAATTTCATATTTTCTTTCATCGCTATTCTTTATCATATTGTACGCTTTTTTATTAGTTCTTTCTTTAGAATCATTGAATCTGTAGTCATTTTCTAAAATTGTTTATAAGTTAGAGGCCAAAAATAAAAACGAGCATATAATTTTGCATAAACGTGTTTAGAACAAATCGACCACTATTTTAATACAACCATTTTCGTTTTAAAAATATTCAACTCGCAACTTTCAACGTTTGAAGAACTTTCTTTCATTTGAAGCCTAGACATTTGTTTCCGGGCTGGTGAATGTAATTTCAGTCAAACAAAAAAGACCAACTTGACACTAAGAGGAAGTCTGTAAATCCGGCCATTTTACTGAAGAATAAGTTAGTCTGTGTTTCTTTGTGTCTTGAACTTGCTCTCCGTTAAACTTCGGCAACAACCGAATGAAGAATTTCTAAATTCCTGTGCTCCAAATCTATTATGTTCGTCTTGCTCCCAAAACTAGAAGGTAAAGTTATTGCGTGGATTAATTACTTTGTTACTTCATGTTGCATGTAAATACAATGCTGGCTTTATTTCTTTAAGAAATAGGAGCTTGACAAATACCGATATAAACAGGAATATGACACGATATTTAAAGTTCTACTTTCATGAATATTTTGATCAATTTTTTTAATTAAATACATTAGCTATACTTTCATACTGTTATCGAGACATAGCGGATACGTAAAATATGGCAATTCTTAAAAGCAAAATATAATTACCGCTAGTAATGTAAAACAAAATTTCAATGTTGAAACTGCATCAGAATAAATATTAAACGGTGTACAATATAAAGTAAAAATTACGTGTGTCTTTCGGATGGTTACAAGAACTCCTGAACGATGAATGTAGCGACATGAAATTTGCACATGACACTCTGTTTTACATTTTGATTTTAACCGTGCTATTTTGAAGATTCAGAATCAATCAATTCTCAAGAATTTTTAAAAGTGGTATGTTCTTATTCCAAATCTAACTAACTGGCAATGAGATGTTACTTTTTTTATAAATTGTCATCTTTACTGTTCCTATGTAAACAAATGTTAAGTGACTACATTTGCTTTACTAAACAAAATATCAAAACCTGTAAAAATGTTAAATTTATTTTATTCGTAATTTACAGGACAGTTTTTAGAGCTCACGATAAACCGGAAATCGTTATATGAGAGTCCATTATATTTTGAATGAATTTAATCCTGTCAATATATTAAACATTGCTTAATTACACTTCAAATATGTTTACTTTTACTGTACGATGCATGAAAAAATTCCAGTTTCATAAAATGTCTTTATTCATTTTCGGTGAATAATATTATTATGATTTGCGTAATATGATTAAATGTTATGAGTGGATTATTAAATGTATAGTTGCACTAGTTATATATTCCACGAAAATCTCTCAGCATTTGTCGTGAGGTATAGGTAAAACTCCATATATAAATAAGTATAACATAAAGCAATTGCTTGAGCTTGAAACATTTTCTTAAACCTTATTATTTATTTTTATCATTTTTATTATTATTTTTATTATTTTTTGGTTAATTGCCTAAGTATAAGCGTCTTAATTCATACTGGAAAGTTATTAACCATTGAGTAAAATAATTTAGTAGTCAGGTCCTATGACATGTTGGAATTGGAAAGAATATGCGTAATAACAGAAAATAGAGGGTTTTTAAATGAGTCATGAATGTTCATTAAAGTAATTAAAAGAAACGAATATGTAAGGATTTTCAGTTTTTTAATCATTTCATGATGGTAGCCGTTTTAAGGGTTTCATTATTTGTCGTATCAGTGGTGAGTATAGTACCATTAGAACATTTAAGTCTTTTTGTAATAATGGCGAGACATATAACTGCAAATTTGTGAATGTAATGTTGGCATGTCGTGAATGTAATGTTGCAGACTTAACGCAGATACCAGGCAGTTAGTTTAAAATACAAAATAGCTTTAATACAGTTACTTAAAAGAAACATGCTTCTTTCTTGCAGCTTACACACTAACGGACAGCCATTCATTCGACTGCTTATCCTAAAAACACAAGTTAACAAAATACATATAGATTGTAACAACCAATCAACTTCAACTAGTGCCGTAACTTCGGCTACGTCATGAAATTAACTAATGAGATATGTTTCATTCAGTGACAGAACAATTTCATTTGAATTTCCAACATTCGGCCCCATCAGTCACTGAATCCTTTTCAAATATAGTCTTTATTACCGAAAGAAATTTTTCTTTGACAAGAGGTTTTGTCAAGAAATTGGCTAAATTTTTCTTAGAATTTAGATAATTTAGTTGAAATTCTTTGTCATATAATAATTTTCGAACAAATTTATATTTAAAATCAATATGTTTCGTTTTACTATTCTCAATATTATTTTTCGAAAAATGAATAGCTGCTTGGTTGTCACAATACAATTCCGGCATTCTGAAATCAATTAAATCAAGTTCTTTTAAAATTTTAGAATACCAAATAATGCATTTTACACTTTCCGTTAGTGCTATAAATTCAGCTTCCATTGAGCTTAAAGCAATACATCTTTGCTTCTGAGATTTCCAAGTTATAGGTACGTTTCCAAATAATATATCCACTTGTAGAATGTCTATCATTTAACTTGCATCCCCAGCTAGAATCTGAATACATAGTTAACCTAGTATTATGAGTATCAGAAAGATTTATTTTATAATACATTGTATTAAATACATAATTTAAAAATCAACAACAATAGTCCAATGATGATACGTATATCCATTTCAAAATTGAGACATTGTGTTTACAGCAAATGTAATATCTGTCCTGGACCTATTCGCAATAAACAATAGGCATCCAATTAATGTTTTATACAGAATCTGTCTCATAAGTTCCTTTTCTATTATCTCATTTAATTTTACTCTATCAGGTAAGATACCACCTACTTTCAAAGGTAACGTAATTCCCCTTTTTGGCAAATTTTTGAATCTAGTCTTAAGTTTATTTATATATGTATTCTGATGCAAATGCACAGAATCCCCGATTCGCTCAAAATTTACACCAAGTAGGTATCTAACTGGTCCCAACTCTGTTATTTCTAATTTAATTTTTAGATTAAGGATTGAATTTTCAAGATCACTTCGCGATTTGCTGAAAACGACAATGTCATCTACGTATACCAATAAAATACAATTACTTTTAGTATATAGACCATTACATAACTCATTTTGATGAAATCCAAGTCCAATCAAAATTTTATTTATTTCAAGATTCCATTGTCTACCACTCTGGTGAAGACCATATTTACTCTTATGCAACCTGCAACAAACACAATGCTCGCATCCTTTTACTACAAATCCTTCGGGTTGCTGCATGTAAATAGGAACATCCAGGTTTCCATACAAATATGCTCCTTTTACAACTATCTGAGCATGATTCCACCTTAAAATACATACTAACAAAAAGAATAAAAATTTAATTATATCAAAATTCACAAGTGGTCCAAATACATCAGTAAAATCAACACCCGGTCTTTGCTTAAATCCTTGTGCTACCAATCTCGATTTATATTTCTTTACATTATTTTTCTCATCATGTCTAATATTGTATACCCATCTATAACCTAAGACTTTCATATTCGATTTTGGTTCAACCAGATCCCAAACCTTTCTATTCTGCATTAATTTAATTTTCTCCGACATAGCTTCGTCCCATTTCTCTTTGTCTGGAGAAATTTGAGTTTCTTTAAATGTTTTGGGGATTTCAGTCATGTATATCTCGTGTTGAAAAATATCATTTACAAGGCTTGCTTCATCTACGGAATCTGAACTAGTTTCATTAACACATTCCGTTTTTTCTTTAAAACGCGTATTTGTTGTTGTTGGTTTAAAGTTAAATTGATTAGGGTCAAACTCTAATTTGATTCTCTCGCAATAAATTTTAACATCATTTATGGATCTAAGTCGTTCTTTACTAGGAGGATAATAATAAACATCTATCCTTTTACTTTTTTTCCTAGATTTTTCTAATCGTCAAAACCTGCTTCTTTAACTTGAGTTTTCTTCTCATCGACTCACTTACAAAAAATTCCAAATGGTCTCTTCTTCTGGATTAAACTTGAGCTCGAAAAATTAAACGATAAGAACTGCCAATCGGGCTTTGGAAGTTGGTTCGAAATTAGACTTAAAAATGTTCCATGCTTCTTTACCATCTGTTGTGTGTCGGATTAACGGAAGAAACATTCTTTCGATGCCTTGGTAAATTGTAGTGTAACATCTCTGCTTTCTCCAGTCATACTTGAATTTTTCCTTCGCAGTAGCTTGTTCTGGACCTGGCTTATCCTCCCCAATGATGAAGCTCCAACAACCACGATCCATCAGCACGACCTTCATGTCTTCCTTCCATGAGGTATAATTAGAGCCATCCAACTTTGGGAATGCGAATGGCGAAGACTCCGGCATATTCATCTTCCGATCAGCCGTATAGACTTCACAACAAACAGGCAGGATCCTTCCGGTTTAATTTAAACAGCACGGCTTTAACTGCATCTGGTTAAAAGGATTACGGGATCGCAGGGCCTATAATCAATATTGGCATGTCTTAAATGTAATGTTGCAGAGTTAACGCAGATACCAGGCAGTTAGTTTAAAATACAAAATAGCTTTAATACAGTTACAAAAAAGAAACATGCTGCTTTCTTGAAGCTTACACACTCATGGACAGCCATTCATTCGACTGCTTATCCAAAAAACACAAGTTAACAAAACACATATAGATTGTAACAACCAATCAACTTCGACTAGTGCCGTAACTTCGGCAACGTCTTGAAATTAACCAATGAGATACGTTTCATTCAGTGACTGAACAATTTCATTTGAATTTCCAACACAGTGCATAAAACAGAAACTTGACAAAATATTTCGAATTAAAAACTAGCTAAGCCTTTAAACAATGGGACGAAAAGCAGTGCCCTAAGAGCCACACAAAAATTTACGAATCCCACCGGAAAGCGATACCCTGCTTACTTAAACGGAGTGTTCTCATCTCCATATTTCAGATGATTATGATATAATACAAAACATGCTTTTTTTTTATCTCGGATTGTGGCGGCGCATACGAATAATCATGCAGTGGCCCATAAGAAAAGCAAATTTTGGAAACATCCAAATCCAGATAATTATTTTATTGGTTTGAACTCATAACGAAACATTTAGTTGCGCATCACTTTAAGAGAACTGGTTTCGATACCTCGCATTTCAAAAAATTTTAATCTCAAATTTAAAAGCAATTGTGATCAAACTTGAAAAAAAAATCAAAACTTTCTGACTGTATCTAAAAACTCCAACACAAATATTCCCGAGATTGTTGACTTTGAGTCAGTCAGACAACAGCGAAAAAAATGAATCACACTAATCGGCAAGCCAACCTGAGAATACAAAATAAGAAGTTCAAGAATAATTATTTGAAATTTCGTTTTAATTAAGATAATCTAAAAGCAAGTAACTGACGTTATAAATCAAATGACATACAACTCAAACCCAGACAGCATGCACACTTGCAGCAAGTGTGATTTCTCTTGATATTAGCTTGTCATGACAAACTTGATGCAACAACTGCGCATTGAATTCCTTGCAAAGTAACAAAGCATAAAATCGATCACCCTCCTTGCAATGCAAGTTTGCTGTAAAGTTGACACGGCACACTTACATACCACGACCTGGATACAGTTGCATATATATGGTTTTCATCTTTGTCTCTGTTTTAAAAATCATCCGATTTTTAAGAGCATCTCCTAGACCGTCCTTCTTTTCATTAATTCAATAAATCAATGATGATTTGAAAAAACTAAATAGGTCTTTTTATTAAAAAAATTACTTTTGAAAAATTCTCCAGCTTTTTACTAATTATAGAACTCGCACTTTAAAGTAAACTATATACAGCCTCTTTCTTAATGCTGAAATTTTAACGTTCATAAACAATATTAAACCTAAAAAACAGTCAATGTTTGTAGAAAAATAATAACTTACTTTGTGTCACATATTTTAAAAAGTAATTACTTTTGAAACCTAATTTCTTAAATTATTCCATTAGCAGAACGCAGTTATTAGCGAAAATCGCTCCCCCTTTGACTTCAAATCTTATATTCTCAACTCAAAATTTTAAAAATTAATGAAATCAAGAAGTCAGCTTAAAATAAAACGTGTAGATGCACGATGCATTAGCGCAATCTATCTTCGGCTGAATCGAGTTGTCGTGGGTTCGAATCCAAGGTTCGTCTGCGTACTCTGTTTTGCTATGAGTTTGACGCGACAGGGTTGCTCCAAGTTCGACGCATGGTGATTTTGTCGTTTGAATAACTTGTTTCAAACTTGCACTCTTGCCATATAACACATGCAGCAAACTGAAATTGCTATCTGGGAATTGCTCTGAGAGTACATAAAAATTCTCAAAGCAACTCAAAGTTACGGCAGATGTGCAGATCCGGCCTGTTTCCAATTGCCACAGAAAAGTCATTATTTGTAACTATGTTTTTAATTACGGGGAGGGAGTAGGGGAGAGTCGCCGAAATTGGACTACCTGCACATTTTTGAATGTACAGTGATAGAGATTTAAATTTAATGAAAAAAAAGTAGCAGACATTTTTTGTAGTTTATTTATAATCAAAACAGTGAAATTAACTTTTTGTGAAATGCTCTCCAAATTATGAAAAAGCAATAGTTTCAATTCTCCCCCCCCCCGAAATAATCTCATATCCTAAAAACAGCTGCAATCTTCAAAGAAATAAATAACTGTGTTCTTGAACCAATGAATCAACAGAATTTTTGCGCTAATAAACAACTCTCGTTAATGAAAAATACTGACGATAATTTTATGTTCAAAACATTATTTAATATTGTAAACATCATAGTATAGCAACCTCAAGATTTTCATTTTCACCTTTTTAATACATTGTCCGTTCATATATTTATTTTGATTAATCTTTATTCTTCATTTTAATTTGTTTTGATTTCATTGAGTTTCTTGTATCACTTTAATATTACAGTTTTCATAACCGATTTTTGAGTTCTATTTTGATGTACACGAAAATATTTATGCACGGAATAAATGATACAAATACAGAGAAAAAATAAACGAATCATAATAAATAATTATAAACGCATGAATATTTAAAAAGTTCCTACCATGAATCATATATGAGATCTGCATTAATTTATTAATCTGGATATGGAAACTTTGATGTAAGGTTTTTAGTGTTTGTTTAATCGTTATTCAAAATATGAATACATTTTTCTCGAACACCACGTTTTTAAGTTTATATTGAAACTAAAAAATATATTGAAAAACTTAATTTAAAAATGTATAACTTTATTTCTCAATTCTATTAAAACTTCTTTTCACACTCTCTCTTTCGCTCCACTTTGGCGTCATGGGCAGTTCCGCGGCTTCAACTTAAAATAGACTTAAATTTATTGTTGCAAAATTTAGCATAGCATGGCTTTTGTTTCATCTTTCCTCGGTGCAATTGTATACGGCGATTTCTTGTGAAACTGATAAGAAACGGATTATGATACAGTTGTTTCAGAAGTGCAATCTTTCTCATGTGACAGCGCCTCCACCCCCTCTTCGTTTTATCTTCGACCCGGCAAACTATGTACAAAACTTGTTTTGTTTGGTGGGCATTATCGTCCCCTTACGTTAATCCTTTATAAAGCTAATTGTGTGGTATTATTAAATATTTTTGGTATTGACATTTTTTTAAGAAAAGAAATTCATTTAGGTTATTGGATGACATTATTTTTTGATAAATAAGTTGATTTCATAAATAACTAATTACCAAGCCAAGATACTTCGTAATGGTTTGAGATTAGAAATTGGAACATCCAGGTTTTTGTTTAATCGAAAAATCGTCAACCTTAAAAAATGAATTTAAAAATTGATGAGTTTGGTGGGAAGTATATTCCCACGGCCTGAGAAAGTATTAAACCCATCTCTTTGCGATCATTGTGTACACATGAAGCTGCATGCTGATAGTTAGGAGTATAGGAATGAATTATACTTTTCCTTTTCTTCACTACTGATGTAACGTACTTTATAGATTTTAAATACTTATCTCTTACTGTTTCACATGAGAACATGGGGCCAATCAGACTCAATTTTTTAGCGATATTGAACATGCCCCTTGCGTGCGAAATCCAGGGAATTTGCCTTAAGCGTTGCTTGGGCTTAATGGTTCCCCCAGCAAAGTCTTTTTAAATTACAAATTTTGATAGGCATCTAACTACAGTGGAGTCTCCCTATAACGAAATCGTTTGGTTCCAGTTGAAAAATTCGCTATAGAGAAAATTTCGTTGTAAGGAGATTAGAGATTTTTGCAGTTATTTAAGTAAATGTTACAAACCTTTTATTAGGTGAGATAAGTTCAAAAGTATTTAATTATGACTTTCAATTAAAAATGAAGTAATATATATTATAAATTTGTTAAAATTATACTAGTTTTTAGGTATAAATAAAATGCTCAAAAGTGAAAACAATTCATCAATTTAGAGAATAATATGTGTACTAGTATGTATTTACGTTTATTTTACTTGAAAAATTCCGTTATTTTACATTGCTTTGCATTTCGTGATGTTAAAGTTTCATAAAAATTTTCACATTTTATGAGTAAACTAAAAGTAGAGTCGGGCACATTTCTTCCATTTGGAAACCTCTTTTAATGGTTTCGAATGATTGTAGCATTTGAGTCATATGTAGTTTTGGCTGTATCTGGTCTTCATTCTTGGAATAACTGTCATTTTCCTGGCCTTTATCGTTGCTCATTAAACTTTTAAAAATCTCTTCATCTGTAGGATATGATGCAGTTAACAGTTCTGCGTCCACTTCTAAAATGTCGAAGAGAGTTGCATCATCTGTTATTCTTCCATACCCTTCTACTGTTTTCCATTTTTCTTTCAAGTCGGCCAAGACCGCATCTTCATCGTCGGAATCAATGTCTTCTGTCTGATTACTGAAGCCTCCTCTTTTAAAGCAATTACGGATTGTTTTAGCAGTTGCATCAAATCTCCATACTTTATAAGTTCTGCAATTGCTTTTCGAAGATCGATGTTTTCTTGAACTGTTTCATTTTTTTTTCAATTGCACTGATCATTTCTTTCAAGATTCTTTTTCTATAGGGCATCTTTGAATTTTTAATTATTCCGAGATCTCAGTGGCTACAAATTTTTGTGCAGTTAGGAGGGAAAAAATGGCACCAACATTTTTTAGCTTTTCTCCACAATCTTTTGAATGAATTGGACAATTGTCGATTAATAAAGCAATTTTACTGTCTTGTTGTCCCATTTGCTTGTCTAATGCTTCCAGCCATCTGTCAAAAATTTCAGACGTCATCCACGATTTTTTGTTGAATTCGTAATTAACTTCTAAAGATTTTATTCCTTCGAAGTACCTTGGAGATTTCTTTCTTCCAATAATAAGCATCTTTAGCTTTTCATCGCCAGTCATGTTGGCACATAACAAAACTGGGAATCTTTGCTTCTTTTCTTTCCTCCGAAACATTTGTCTCCTTTAAAATCTAGCCTTTTTGTAGAGAGACGTTATCGCTAGAATGAACAATGCGAGTGGTTGCACGTGTGAGCGATTTGTTTGCACAGAAATTAGCAACTTTCTTCAAAAACGACAAAAATCGAAACGATAAACGTCTTAAAAAATGCGTTACAAGGAGACAACCACTTCGTTACAGGGAGAATATTTTGAATGTTATTTAACATTCCGATTAAAAATTTCTTTATAGGGAGAAATTTGCTGTAGGGAGACTTCGTTGGAGGGAGACTCTATTGTAGTACTATTTACGGACGTCTTTGCAAGAAGATGAAGCAAAGGGCTTCATCGAACCCATAGTATGGGGTAGAAAAAATTTGCTGAAGATCACAAAATTTCCTATGATTGTTACAAAATTATTCTTCTAGAATTAGTTGAAAGCCGTTTCTCTATAAAAATTATACAAAGGTCAAAATAAATACTCAAAGAGGGATGTAATTAATAATTCAAAACCCATATTTCTTCTTGTAAAAAACATTTAACTGCTTTGAAACTTTGTGGCGATCTACGAAGTACCCTTTTCCACAATCTTTGCATTGATACTTCATTGTAATTATAAACCGAATAAATGCATTGAAATCATTAAAATACTCTTTTTGTTCGCTAGGAGGCGCTGCATCTGATTTATTCGAATGAGTGAAGCGAAATTTTTAGGCTTGGCGTTTTCTTCACTTGGCCGTTTGGTACCTAGTAGCTTTTCTTTCTCCAACTTAAAATATAGAAACCCTGTTTAACTGAATGGGGTGAATCTGAAATGGGACTTGTGTTTTTGTGGGATGTGCATGCTTGAGGGTAATTGATCCTGGTTCCATCTTTGTAAAGAAGGGCTTCTGTTTGTATTAATATGGCTCTCCACACCTCAGCATGATTTCTTGCTATTGCAATAATATTTGTTAGATAATTTACTATATTCCGATATGTAATTAGTAACTCGCACGCAGTTATATAATTAGGAGCTAATGTAATTTTGATTTTTCCTGTTGATGTGACTTTCAAATAAAAACTGAGCTAGTTCCAATCCGTTGCATACTCACATAATTCAGTAATTCATTTTGGAAAAATTTTGCATCACAATTTTCTTAGGGTGTTAACAATTTCGTTACTTCTTATTCAGCAAATATTACATCCAATTTCAATTCAATAAACATTACTTATAAATTCATTAATTAGGGCAATAACAGTTGCAACAGACTCCTAGTCATCGAAAATTAGCGTGATCAAACAGTCTTTTCTCATTTTGGAAAGATTCCTTTGGCAGTTATACACTTAGAATAAAATATTTAGACATATTCTCTGAAATTCAATAGGGGACGGGAGGATCGATGGAATGTCGCGTATGTAAGGTAATATGGTTGTGAAAAAATTAATAAAATAAGTTTAAAAGACACACTTTTATTAGTGCATTAAGAAGTAAATTTTAGAAAAATTATTTTTTACTTTTTAATTTATAATTTATATTCATAATTAAAAATCAATGTTAAATTTTTCATCAATTGTTGCTGGAATTTCTACCAGTGAGCCACTCATTTGGAATAAAAATTTGATTTCGTCGATTATCTGATTATTAATTTTTGAAAATATTAAAACAGTGTTTTTTCATCAAGACTACCGAAATTAAAAAAAATTTAAATATCTGAATCCAGTCGTAGGCTATAAGACCGAAACTAGTACGATTGGTACATCTGAAATAGGAATGTCAGTTTTCATATCGCCCAGGTCATTTGATTCCGTTAGGAGATGAATGCAAGATAGTCCATAATACAACTTTGGAACACATCGTTTATCCAGCAATTCTGATTGAGTCTAAATGAATCAACAATCTAATTAGTTTAGTTTAGTTATATAAACACGCTCCGTTTTGAAACAACGCGAGAGCTATTTCGGGATGCTGCTGAACCGCGGTAACATGACGAGGACGGCACCTGGGTCGATACCTCCATCTCCAAACTTCCACACCAAATAAGTGATAGGAGTTTTGACTCTCGAAGCCAGATTGCACTGGATCTTCATACACAGCAGTTCTCGATGGTTTCGAATCAGGAACCATCCATCCCCAAAGCCGACCACTTAACACCAGGCCACTGCTGACACTCTTCTTTAGAGGAAGTAACAAAGATATAAATAATTATTAAATTTTATTTCTAAAAAATTAGATCTTGAAAATTCTTACATCCCAACTTTTATAACAGATGAAACATGACAATTCTAATTTTACAAATATGGATTAATCTATCCGAAAAAATCATTGAAAATCTGTTCATGTTTTTGTTCTCATTCTGATTTTTATTATCAATATATTTTTATTCTTAACTTTATGTGTTTTTTAAAATTGAATGTAATTATTTATACAATTCTATTTACCTTGACTAGCTTTCTGTTTGTAACGATGAACTTTTGTAATTTATTTTTCACTCACTTTCTGGTGTACTAGAGCAGGAGTGGGGAATTATAAAATTTAGGCAGTTAGGCAAAATGCCGCTCGAGCGGAATCTTATACAGACAATTATATATTTCACTGCAATTATAAGTAACTGGTAAGGCCGCATAAAAATCTCAAGAAAGCCGCACACTGTGTCAAGGCCACAGGTTCCCCCATCCCTGTGCTAGAGGATAATTCTGTAATTTTGTATACTTATGTGCTATCGATGACAATACACTATTTTAATATTTTCAAAACTTAAATATCAGTTGATCGATTAAATTAATTACATTTTAATTCAATTACCCAAATTCTAATTCACATGAAAAATGGCCACTCCAGTTTTACGAATACAAATAAATCTATCTCAAAAAATCTGTGAGAAAATTTATTGTCTTTATTTTCGCCTTCATCTTGATTTCTTTTTCACAAATTGTCTTTAATATTAACACTGGCGAGCCTCATATACGCAATACTTTCTCAAAGCTACACTAGAAGCCAGAAAACAAATGTCACAAGTTGAGTCCAAAAAAGATTATAATGAAAATGCTTTTGTAATTTTGTATGTTTTAAAGGTTGAATAAAGTTTCTATTCGCATTATAATGACGTAAGTAAAATGTGTATTTACTTAAAAATTCTCCTTAAATTTCCAAAATTCAGCGCTGTTGAGGCGGCAGAAGATATTAACCTATAATTCTAAAATTTTATCAAGATGTTGTTGTTAATAAATAGTAACTTTTAAGCACTATCGCAAACCTATCAACTAAATCTGTGATTTTTTACTAATGTTTGAATTTTATACATTGTAGTAATTTTTGTTTGCTGATTAAATATAAAATAAGTTGAGTTCAATAAGAAAGCAAAACTTTAAGCTAGAAAAGTGATTGTGTATTATTATACATCCAATTATAATTATAATATATAAAAAAGCATTAGTCTTTCGTAGAAAAAAACTATATTTTAAAAAATCATTATTGCTTACTTTTGAATTTAAGCCTTATCTGTTATTGTCACCTTGATATTAAATCCAAAGAAAAAAATTTATTTCTGCTTATAGTTCATAGAATGCACACCTTTTGATATGCAGGTGCAGCAATCCAGTGACCTCAATTTAACAACTACGCGCGCTCGTTGTTACATTTAAATTTCACAAATTGTTTAATGATTCTAATGAGGTATCTGCAACGTTTTTCAAAGGTACTGAATCTCGTTCCTACTCAATGGAGAACCTAAGGAAGAAAATAAGAATGCGCTGTTTTTCGGGTTAGGCAAACAAGCACCAAAAAGAATAGAATAGTATTTCGGTTCAGGGGAATAAAATCCATGCTATCGAAGTACTTCTGTGAACACCGTAGCAATGATGTGGAGACAAAAATAGAATTCTAAAGGCTGTTAGACTCATTCAAATGTTTTAAATAACGGAAATAAAAAAGAACGGCTTTTAGCTGCAGGCTGGGGGTGTCAGTCGACATGGGAAATGTAATAGACAAAAGACTTTGCAATGAAAATAGTTTTATTACGTTTAAAATGTTATAAGCAATTAGGCTTGAAAATATTTTATATAGAGTAACGCAGAGAATATATGTCATTAGAAATGGTGGCGAGTGGGGGTGCTCGCCCCCTACTTTATAAGAGATGAATGAACTTTTTATTTCATTTTAGATGCCTACAATTAGGAGTTTTAAAAAAGCAATAATGTTCGGAAAAACTAGCGAATTTTTAACTAAATTTTTAATCTTTGTTTCCTGAGCCCTATACTCCCGGGACATTTAGATGTCTATATTTTTTTAAGCCCATTCGCCACCAATGCTCGCTATCAATCAAATAAAGAAGGGTTTTTATAATTGAAGGTCGCTTATTCAAAAGGTATTACAGCCGGTTCTATGATTCCAAACGAAACTCAATTTTATTAGAAGTTATTAAAAGTGAGGCGCTCTAAGAAAACAAGAAAAACTGCTGTGGGATGCCCTTTCTTACATAAAATCAGCATTTTGAACTTAAAGAGACGTTACTTTGAGAAATGAATGCCTGGAGCATATTTTGATAAACTAACAAAAAAACAACATTAAGTTTTCCTTCATTATTGAAAACAATAAGAACAATTTTAAATTATTAAAACAAGTAAAAACTAGCAAAGTAGCACATTTGAAAGGATTTAATTTGTCATTAAGACCACATTCTCCGAAGCGTAGTAATGCAGATATATAGATTTGAAAGACTGAAAATTTTCTTTTGAAAAAAACTTTGTATGGCGTGAAGATATTTGCCTCGGAATCATTCACATCTGTAATCATGTTCCAAAGATAATTCATACGTTAAATAGTTAAGTAAAAAATGTGCATGTTTTTTATAAAACAATTACCACTATTTTCATAAAAATTCTTTCTATATAAATTTTTTTATTTAGAAATTGATAAGTTTAACGATCTATTTTTTCTTATTTTATTTAAAGCCCGATTTCTTTTTTGGGCTGAGTGGGTAGAGCTTTTTAATGTTATGCTTTAAAGATACTTTGATATACTAAATTTGATAAATTATAAAATTGAACTATTAAATTCCTATTGCTGTAGCTGTCAATGTTTACTTAAAATAAGAGTCATATTTTGTGGAAAATTTACTATAACTGTAAATTATAGCACTTGGCGATTAAATTTTTTAACTAAATTATTTAGATGATGACCGAGGGTTGAAGATTCAACCAAAAGATTTAGCAATTACAATCTTTCCTTTTGGAATTAAGCTGTTCTAACCTTCTAGCGGGAGAACACACGTGAGAGATACACTAGAATAAAGTACCGTTTTATACTTCCTTACCCGAGCGCATTACGAAAGTATGACCTATGGCTATTCTTCCAGCTCCTTTCGACAAACTATTAATCATCGTTTGGAATTCGTTGCATGAATGGTTCTCTGCAAATCTGCTATTTGTGTTTCAGAGATAAGCGCTGCAGTTTATGCTTAAGCAGTAAAATAAATATAATGCTGACTTCTTGCATTATTTCTAAATTTAATTTTTTTTACTTCTATATTATCTTTACAGTTTTATATTTAAAATGTAATTATTTAAGATGACAAATTGGAAATTTCCTTTCATTTTGTTTTTTTTTCACGTCATTCAGCTAAAGTTTTTGTCATTTTATAATGTTTCTGTGATTAAGGTTCACATTGTCTCTGTTCATTTTAAAACAAAATGTGTTTAAAATGATTGTACTTTTTATGTCTTACCGAATTTCAACCTTATTTTAATAACAACCCTCCGAAAAATGGATATTTTGCAGTAGCGTATCTAGGAAATGCGCACGAATGTTGTTATAGAGAGTTCAGCCGTTAGAATGTTCTATAAAAAGAATTAAACAAACTCCAAAAACAAAGAATCCATCACGGTGTAAACTGAAAAAAGAACTGGTTCCAAATAGGCGCTGGATACAGCATCTAAATGAATTTGGGGAGTTCTTAAATCGGAGGGATAACATGAATAGGGCGGTAAATCCTCAAGAAACCAAACAGAAAACTCGTCCGTAGCGTGCAAACTGTTTATAAATATTTAACAGACTTCAATGAAAATGAACATGTTAGAAAGATCTTCATACATACATCGATGATTTCTGTGTCATTTCTAAGTTCAGTGAAGGAAATTGAATGTGTGATTGGAAGAAATGTCCATTCCCTCTGACAGATTTTGGATAAATTTATTAGAGATCTACAATTTTGGTGGAATTGTCAAATTTTATCTATTTATCTCATTCCTCACTTCGGCGATTGTGTTTATATCCACATGAAGAGACACAGAAAAATATAGCAAAAACAGGTTTTGGGACACAGAAGAGCTCAACGTGAATGTCCTTAAAAATATTCAAAAAGAATTTCTTTAACAATAACATAATTTTCTCCCGGAGCCGCCGGATTACCGGGTATTGCAGATTGCAATCCCTAGAGATGAGGTTTCCAAGCATAACGAAGGATGGATGGTCTGTATCTGTAGTGTAGTAGATAGGGCCATACGATCAAATTTGATACGATATTGATAGTAAGTTTCATGAAATTTAATTTTCCGAACGACGAACATTGGTTGGTGAACAGGAGTGCGAATTGTAGGCACTTGTGCTCTGTCTGAGTTACTACTTAAATTACATTAATTAAAAACAAATAGGAAATACCAATATTGGAGACTAGATGAATAAAGTAGAAAACAAAAGAGCAGACGAATTAGATGAAAAACATCGGACTAAGAAAGATAAACATCCTTATGGAAATACGATTATTACGAGTGATATAGATTTTACATAGATTTTAATGGGCAGGGAAGATAGTAAATATGATATAGTGAAACAGATTTATAACGAGGATTTCAATGAGAATTACAGCGTCATCTGACGGTAAAATTCCAAATTTGCACAATAACTCGAAAACTGCAAGGCATTTGGGAATACAAAAAACTACGAACTTATAAAAGTCTTCTATTTCATACGAAGAAGCATATAGCAAGCATTCATTAGAAGAATGGAATGTGTGAGATTCTCATTTGTTGTTTCGTGATTTGAAAGCCTGCGTCGACACACGTTTAAAATATGCTTTGAAATAGCAGCGTTTGGTAAATCCTGAATGAATCCGGTGCTCCTTCTTTTGCATACAATATTGGCGGGGGTTGCTGAGAGAGGTCATGTGTAGTGCAACTTCACCTCATAATTTCATCCAAACGTTTAGATATGCTTAGAAGTGTTTATAAAAAATTACCACTAATTTAAAATAAATATTTTCTTTATGAATATTTTTAAATGCATCGCGGGAAGGTTTAGAATTTCTCTTTCTTTCAAATTAGAAATCTTGGATTTTTATATCCAAGTTGGTAAGAAAAAGTGAGTCTACGAATTCAAATGAAGGAATTATCAAAATTAAAATTTACAATACACAGATGTTAACGGCAGTATTTACCATACAGGATGTAACTAGAAACGCGATGGAGGGCTAAATTCAATTCGAGATTAATTTTTATTCTTAAATGCATATTAATAGTGATATATCTACTCCCAGATAGCACGTAAGTTTGCAGCAAGTTTGATTTTGACTTGATATTACCTTGTCATGTCAAATTTGACGCGTCAAGCTTGAAGCGAACTTGTGGCAAGTTCGCCGCTACAACTAGCGCCACCCTCGCTTGCAAACTGCGTTTGCCACAAGTTCTCCGTGACAAATAGCGCCACCTCCTTGCAATGCAAGCTTCCTGTAAGTTTGCAAAACAAGCTTGATGCAAAGATAGCACGAAGAGATAATTATCTTTGCCTCTGTTTTAAAAAATATCCGATTTTTAATAGCATCTCCTAGACGGTCCTTCTTTTTATTAATTCACTAAATCAATGATAATTTGTAAGAAAACTAACTTTTATATAAAAAAAATTTTTGAAGCATTTTCCATCTTTCTACTAAATATAGAACTCTCACTTTAAAGAGAACAATATCGCCTTTTTCTGAAAGTTGAAATTTTAACGTTTTTAAACAAAATTAATTTATGAAGCTGTTAGTTATGCAAACAGATATGTGTATTTTCCACATGGAAAATTTAAACTTCAAATTTTCTGAAACATAAATGTTATGCATATTTCTTTTACGTCTGAAGTAACTATGATATAATCTAACTAAATCCCACAATGAAAAGAATAATGACTGAATATATAGTGTATTTAATTTTCTATTACACTAGCTGACAACATAGATTTCTTTGAGATCCAAATTTTTTTCATATGTTTGCTGTTGCTTTTTTTTCACAAATATTGCCACTAACTTTCCCCTATAAACGTAAATTTACCTTGAATTCAGTCTTTTTGAATTAAAATTTTCAAATCTAGTCTTTCATTACTTTATAACAGTATCGTTTGAAAGAAAATTTGAATAAAATTTACAATGAATGATTACACTATACATAATTTCACTGCATTTATGATTGAAAATATGAATTTAAAAAATATTTTGAACGAGCAACATTTTATTAACAAAATTATACGTATCAATATAAAACATAAGAAGACAGTGCAGGAAACGACTTTTTTCCAACTTTTACAATTTACAAAACGAAAGCATAATATTTTTCCGCGTGCTAAGCGAATTGTTTCCAAAGGAAAGGACTTTCCGAAATATTTTAAAATTCGTAAAATTTAGTAAAGTTATACAACAGTTAAATTTGCTCTCATTCGAACGGGGATATTCTAGATGTATAATGGTATAAAGATTATTGATCTCCAAATAGAATGTATGCACAAAATTCGAGAAAATAGGCAACCACCTAACATTAAATAAATAAAATTCTATATCGATTTTCACTAAACTTTTTATGCTGTTAGCTGCCTCTTGTTCTAATCCATCACTGTGCCAAATTTGCTTCCGGTAAGTCAAACGGTCTCGGCACAGATAGAGAAGAAATAAAACGAACATATATATATATATATATATATACAAAAATAAACAAAACCAGAAACAAATGCAATTCAAAAGAAGAAAACTTTAGAAAAAAATAG